>JAQZBX010043939.1:0-21514 GCA_029593785.1 Cabassous unicinctus
AAAAGTGTGGCTAAGAAGGGATATTTAGTGTTTTTGTTTTTCTATCTATAAAAGGATTTTCTAAATGAATTGGATTTAGCCTGAGTAAATTACTAAATGGTCAATCTAATCCAATCATCTTGAGGCCTTAATGCCAATGGATCATCCAGTTATTAGGAGGTTTATCACAATGAACTGATTAAACTCACCACTGAAAAATACCTCAGATAACTAGTTCCTGAAAGTTATAAAAAAGAACTATCTCCTTAGATGGCTTTACCTGAAATAATGAAGGCATTTTTTTTCTTAATCAGGGAACTGTTCCTGTACATTGTTCTGGATATGTATTCTCTATAAATCCAGGCTCTTGTTAGTGTATTTTATTTTAAGTATAGAGTTGATAAGCAAGATCTCAACAGAATTATTTGTCATAAAAGACTGAATAGAAACAAACACACAATTTGATGAACAGGCCAAACTCCCTTTCCTTATGCTCTGACTGCATATTATGAAGTTCTGGAGCTGAAATCACTAAATTCCTCTGCCAAAAATAAGGAATTCATGAGCACAGAACACATTAAGAAAACAAATTTGATGATAATTGACTGATATAAAAATCCCTGATAAAGAAGAGTTCAATTTCTAAGGTACAAATGAATTAGGAGAAAATATAGATATAACCAAGGAAATGGCAAATGTTATTTCTTGATTTTTCACCAATTTGGAGAAAAAGGAAAATACAATCAAAATGCTTTCTAATGAATTCTTAAGTCTAAAACAACAAGAGAACATGGGGTGAAGGTGGGTTGCCAGATAAAATATAGGACACCAATTTAAATTGGAATTTGAACAACAAATAATATTTTAGTATAAGCAGTTAAGTATAAATTTAGTAAGTATGACACTAAAGCATTATTTGTTTTTACCTGAAATTCAAATTTACCTTGAAGTCTTTCTAGGTGGGGGACAAAAAAAAAAAAGATTAAAAAATGCTACTTTTAGTTTATGTTTTAAAATTTTTATTTCTGAATGAGTAATACATTCACATGTTTCAAAAAATTAAAATATGCACAAAGAAAAGCCAACTTCCCATATCTCTTTCCCATGTGCCTAGTACTCTCACCCTCCACATTTAACCACTGATAGTTTCTAGTGTATCCCTCCAGAGTCTCTTCTACTTAATTTTTCTATTGTATTAAGAATATACCTTTATGTGCATACAGGTATCTTATAAATTGTGACATTTTTACTATTCCTAAATGCTTTCAAAATCATTTAGTGTGTCATAGCAATAAATAAAAGTTATCAGTAAGAGTTTTTTTGTACTTGTTGTTTGAGAACATACACAAAGATTGTGGAGAAGTGAGGAAGACTTTCTTGTAAAATTGTAAATATCTAGGGTCTTGGTGTCAGGTAGTAACGGATACAGCCAGAGCTTGAGTCCAAGTCTTCTGTTTCACATGTCTGTGTGTCCCATGCTGAATCCCTCGTGGTCTTTCTGGTGAGTCCTGACTTTTCCTGCCTCTTATAGTTTATACAAACTACTCTACAGTCCTTGTAAAGTATGGGTGAAAATCAGAAGAATCGACAGCACTCTGGTCAAGAGTTTGTCACATGGAGAATTGCTACAGTCTGTCTGCTTATGAATGGTAAACAAGAAAACATCTTGGAAATCTACATGCAATCCTAATCTGTGCCTTGTAAGGTAAAGGGAGGGTAAGTATTTTAGAGTGGGAAAGCTGAAATATGACAATTTAAGACAAGATGTCAGGAATTTTGTAACGACTCCTTATTGTGTTCTTTAAGCTATATAACCCCCGACATATACATGACTAGACCAAATGCATGAGCATCTCAGTCAGGTTGTCAGAAGAACCTATGTCTCTTAGTTCTCCTTCTCAGCATCCCCTGCAGGGTCTTCCTCATATCCATCTAATACTTCTAATACCAAGGGACACACTTCTCCATTCACACCATTCCCTTGGCGATTCATCCAATCCATGGCTAAAAACACCATCTTTCTGCTCTCAATTTCCATTTTTATATCTACAACACGGGTCTCTCTCTTAAATAGACTCATATGTTCCAACTACTTACTGAACGTCTCCCCTTAGATGTAAAAAAGATTGCTCAAACTTTACATGCCTGAAATTGAGCAGTGATTCTTCATCCTAAACCTATTCCTCTCATACTTTTCTTCATCTCATCAAACAGCAATTCCCTCCTTTAGTTGTTTGGGCCAATGACTAGGAACTATCCTCTACTTTTATCTCCTACACCTTACATCCAATCCATCTGCAAATCTGGGCAGTCTCTTCTAATTCACCAGAATCTGACCACTTCTCACCATCTTCTCTACTAACAGCCTATATCAAACCATCTACATCTCTTATCTAAGTTACTGGAATAATCTCCTAGCTGGTTTTTCTGCCTCCACCTTTGTCCCTCTAATGTCTATTCTTAATACATTAGTCAAAAGGATTCCTTTACACTTAAGTCATCTTATCTCTCCTCTGCTCAAAACTTTCCAGGGACTGTCATCTCACACAAAGTAAAAGCCCAAGTCTTCACAACAGTCTACAGAGTCCCTCGTCATCTGGCCCTTCATCTCTTACTTCTCTTCCCCATGCTTACTCAGCTACAGCCATACTAGCCTCCTTGTTGTTCTTCAAATATGATGGGCATGAACTTGATGATGCCTGAAAAGCTCTTCCTCCAAATATTCTCATGACTTGCTCCCTCAGTTCCTTCAGGTCTCTGCTCAAATGCTACTTCCTCAGCAAAGCCTTTCCTGACAATTCTATATAAAACAGCCCACAGCCCTCCTTCTTCCCATTCCAACAATCACTTTTCCTTCCCTTTTCCTTCACCCTCGCTATATTTTTCTCCACTGAATTTATCACCATCTGGCATACTAGTTGTTGACTCATTTAGATGCTTATTCTCTATCTTCTCTCGCTTGAATACAGCAAGCTTTACAAAAGCTGGGGTTTTATCTGTTTGGGTCACTCTGTATCTCTAGTGCCTTGAACTGTGCCTGGAATGTAATGGGAATTAATATTTGCTGAAAAAAATGAAGTATCTTCTTGAAGCATATTCACACTGTTCACCTTTACATAAACTTTCCATGATAGAAAACAACATAGATGACAATGGAAATTTTAAAAATATAACCTAATGTGAACTATGGACTACAGTCGATAGCATAATTATAATAATATTGTTTCACCAATTGTAACAAAAGTACCAGGTTCATGCAAAATGTTAATAGTAGGGAAAACTATGAGTGTGTGTGTGAGAGGGGGTAGTATATAGGAACTCTTCTTTCTGTCTGATTTTCCTGCAAACCTACAACTGCTCTAATAAACATTTTTTAAAAATAAGTTTGTTACTGATGAAGTTTGCTGTCATTTTGTAAAATTAAGCATTGTTAGAGAAGATATTCATGCCTGGCCCTCCAATGACTCTGAACATCTGCTTGTAGACAAGAACGCTCGCCCTTTGTTCAGTATTGCAAGCAGTTCATTTCTTAGATTGGGAGTAAAGGTGAGGGTAATCTCATTTTTATAAAAAAGAGAGGAGAGTGTAGAACTTGAGAATACATCCTTATTTAGGCTAGCAAAAGAAGAGAGACCCATGAAGATAAATGGATACAACATTCCCATGTTGAGATGATGGATAAGCCACAAGGAAAGGATGGGAGGGCCTTATTGTGGGAGCATCTGCAGGTTTGGCACACACTAGACATTCAAAAACTATTTGGGTGATTAACTGAATAAACAAATTAGGCAGAAGGGGTGGCTCACTGGATTGGAAGGGAAGTAGAAATATAATGTGAAAAGACTATTAATAAACATGAATTCCTGAGAACTCCATTCTGAAATTACCAGTCCTTTGGTGGCATGTCAAATTGGCCCCCTTATTGGGAGGTTCACTATCAGTGGCAGCCCAGGAACAGCTCTTTTCCAGATTTCAGAGATGCTATGGTAATATGGGTAGAATGATTTATACTTCTGGGAAACCCCAAATCATCTTTAATTAGATTAAAATCTACCTAATTCTTGGCATACTCCCTCAACCATGAATATTTTCCAATTTTGAAATATAATGTTCTAAATGAGAAGTTACTTGTTTCATTTCTAATTTTATTTAGGCTTTATTAATTTTTGTATACATAGAACTGATCTCCTTATTCTCAAAATTTTTCAGAGTTCCTTTTTTAAAGATTTGTATAGCTTTGTATCTAGCTTTGTGTAGATTATAACATTTTTCTATTATTTCACCTTCCAATACTATCTTGAAAATTGAAATTCTAGTATTAATGCTATTATTTGTACACTTTAATTGAAATACCCAGTTCAGTTAGGCAAAATTAGATTTAGCAGATAATACTACCTACTATATGTCGATACAGTGAGAAATAGTTAATTCATCAAACTTAAGCCAAAGATACCTGATTAGGGATACACTTACATCTGCCAGTTCTTTGATTTGCTTTGCTGACACATCAAATGTGTCAAGTCTTTGAAGGGAAGGCAAGTGATACAAAACATGTGTGGAATAATTACACAGCAAACAAACTGGATTAGCTTTATACTGAGGATCATTCAGACACAAATCCTTTAAGCAACACAGCCTGGTTAAGTTAGTGAGGTCCTAAAACAAGAGCAGTGATAATGTTCAATTAATTAACTGTGATTCTCCATTTCTAAAGGAGGCGTTTGAACACGTAAGCCCACCCATAATCTCATGTAATACATTCTAATTATGTATTTAAAAAGTGATTTAGATAGCTAAGACACTTTTCTCCTAGTGAAAAAAAAATGGTGCATACATGAAGAACAGGTTTACAATAATTAAGTAGCAGACTCTAACCAATTATGCATTTTAAATATAAAAGACCAAAGACTATTTGGTATATATGCATTCCAGCTGGAACCCTGGAACCAATCACTTGAGTGCACAGATCCACTGAGATGATGTTCCCTCCTCTGCACAGGCCTCTTGGCTAACAATTGGCCCCCAGTGCACCTGTAGGTCCTGCTTCCTTCACTCCCATTCCTCACACTTACCACCTAGGAATACTGCTCTCCATTTTCCTCTGCCTCCAGATCTGCTCAACTCATCAAAGGCTATGGGATTTCTGCTCTATTATGAACAAACTCCATGGAATTGCTAATCAAAAAAATTTTTTTCTGTGAATGTTTTTCCTACCTATTAAGGTCAACTGAAACCCAGCTTTCTCCTAACATCCTTAATTTCTTCATAACTGTCTCCAAAGGATGGGGAGGGGGTGATGAGGCACTTCCAGACCAATGTTTCTCCTATCTTTACTGGACATCTTTTATCCTGAAGTTTAAGTCATTATTTATATATTTCTTTATTTGTCATCTGGCCCTTGCTTAACCCTTCAGTTTTATCTTTGCCTATTTAAATCCTAACATTTTATGCATTGGCTGCACTGAACCACTTGAAGCTTTGGGAATGTGTCAGGCCCTAGCTTGTCTTTAGACTGGCACTCATGCTGCCCTCTTTGAGTGGATTAAACTTCACCCCAATTTTACATCTTAACATCTCTCCATCCTCAGGACCCAACCTAGGTGTCACCTTCTCTAGGAGCCTTCTTTGCTTCCCCAAGGTTGGGGTAGATGCTCTTCCTGTGAGCTCTCTTAGTCACTGGACTTATCTTTATTATAGAATTTATCACACCCTATTTCCAATTGCTTATGCACCCCGTGAGTCTATAAGCCACGGGTCTTTAAGAGCTTCAGCCCTGGATCTACAAACTAAAAATGGTTTAACATTTTTTAAATGTTGTAAAAAAAATAAAGAAGAATATTGAATTGAATTGAATGTTCAATGATTATTACTTTCTAACAATCTCCAAGAATTATTCCATTTTCCTCAATACTAGGATTACTGGGGTGGTGCCCAGGTTCTGGGGGTACCATGGTAGGGTCAAATTTGAAAGGATGCAATGTTTGCTCGGAGAGTTGGAATCAGAGTTAAGAGAATTCCAAAGTAAGAACCAGGATGCACCAGTTCTGAAAATGAAACATAAATGGAATGGGAAAGAAAAAATGAAGTTGATGACTGCTAAAGTCAAGAGTAAGACAGGGTTAGGTGGCTAATGTGTGTCTAAACTCTCCTTCTGGACAGTGTGCGAACTTATGTGACTAAACTGACCTAGAACCATGGCTGGATTCATGGTGGGGGTGGTAATAAGCAGACTTGTTCTAAAAGGGAGATTTCTGGTCAGAGCTGTGCAGAGGATTATTTGGTCAAATTCTGCAGGGGTGAGGAAAGTGAACCACTGAACTGTTCCCAGCAGTAAAGATGCTCTTTGATTACTGGGTGGATATGGTATATTTGACCATTGGTCTGGGATATAAGATAGTGGGTATGAACTATACAGTCTGACATAGAAACTTCCTACCCCTCCCCACACACACCTACACTCACATGTCAGGTGACATTGGAGTCTAGGAAGGTACAAAATCACATTGAAAATTAGTGTCACAGTGCGTGGATGGAAGGCTGGCACAGAAGTTATTCTATCACCACGAGGATAATATCTTGTCATGGTGGCAGTAAAGGTTAAAGATAAAAATCCAAGATAATAGTATTTCAGTAACATTCCTAATAGGGCACTAAAAGTTCCTGTGAATCTTGCTCAATTTTTTAAAATGATAATCATCGTTTATAGAGAGCCTTTTTTATACTGTACCCTAAAATTGATTTTTACAACAATGGTCCTATTTTTATCCCCATTTATGATGAGGACATTGAAATACAAGAGGTTAATGTAAGGAAATAGTAATAATAAAAACATTACATCTGTTGAGTGCTGTGTGCTAGTCACTAGACTGAGTTTTACATTATTTCACTAAAATATCATGATACCACCTTGACATAAGTGCCTATATTATCCTCAATTTACAGATGAGAAACAGACTCAGAGAGGTTATATTATTTTCCAAGGTCATACAATTAAGTGGCAAAACAAGGATTTGAATCCAAATACCCATGACCTTAATCACCATATTATGCTGCTTTGGGTGTGGCAGGGCAAGAACTGAAGGAATATTTCTGCCTATGAAACCTATGCCCTTTACCACCATAAGACTGCCATGGTGAGCCAGGGAGAGATGGGGACTCCTAAGCAGTTTCTTGGCAGGGTAACCCCTTAACTGCCCAGCATTCTGTACCTATATTCTCCTGGCTCCTCTCATGATTCTTTGCCTTGCTCTGTCTATTCCAGCCACACAGGATTTCTAGTTCCTTGAATTTGCCATGATCCCTTCTACCAATTAGGGCCACCACACATGCTATAACTTTTTTTACCTGTGATTCTCTTTCCCAAGGCCACTTTTACCCATATTTCATATGTTAGTTTAACCATTACCGCCTCAAGGATGTCTTATCCTGACCTGCCAAACAAGGTTAAGTTGCCTTTTTATATGTTTCCACAGCACTCTGGATTTATCCTTCATAGTTCCCTCTGATCGCTTCTGCAATTTTAACATTTAAATTTAAGCATAAAGCTTTGTCCATATTTCACATTATTTTCTTGGGATAGATTCCTAAAGGGGGAATTGATAGGTCAAAGGATATAAACCTTTTTAAAGGATTTGGTGTATACTGCCTAAATGCTTTCTAGAAAAGCTCTACCAGTTTAAACTTCTACCAACAGCATAAGAAAACCCATGTCACCCAAGTCTTGCTAGAACAGAGTACCATAACTAAAAAATCTTAATTACTTAAAATATGATTAGTCAAAAATTATAACATGTTCTGTAAACCTACAACTTCCTTAATAAAGAATATACTTTAAAAATTGTAATTCATTCATTCTCCATGAGATAGAAAAGTCTTTTATGAGGGACTTCTGGGAAAATGGCACTGAAGTAGTTGGGCCCTGAATCTCAACAGAGTTGCAGCACCTACTCTCCAGTTCATTGGACTCACCCAGGACAACTAACAAGGATATGATGATGGACAACAACCATCCTAAGAAACAGAGTCTATAGCTGCAAGCAAGATAGTCCCACCCATCTGTCCCCTGGGATCAAAGCCTCCTCTCAATAAGAGGTGGAGTGGGCATCATCATCCCAGAATCCTCAGGATTGGGGAGTGAACCATGGACTAGAGTAGACTTACTGTTATCCTATCATACTTACTGTTATTCTAGCAATGGAAGAACTTTTATCATTGATGTGGAGGCAGTGGCCACTGGAGGTTTTGAGGGGAGGGAGAGAGAAAAATAGGTATAATATGGGGGCATTTTTGGGACATTGGAATTGTCCTGTTGCAATGACAGATACAGGCCATTATATATCTTGCCATAACTTACAAAATTGGGTGGGAGAGAGTTTAAACTATAATGCAAACTGTAATCCACACTTAGTGGCAATGCCCCAATATGTGTTCATCAATTGTAACAAATATACCACACTAATGAAGGATGTTGTTAATGTGGGAAAGTGTGGGAAGGGTAGGGAGTGGGGCGTATGGGAATCCCCTACATTTTTTATGTAACATTTATGTAATCTAAGTATCTTTAAAAAAAATTTTTTTTTAAGTATATTTTTTAAAAAGTCTTTTATGAATTTACCAGCCTTGTGGATTTCAATTCTATGAACTATCTGTTAATTTTTCTTTTTTCTACTGGTGTCTTAGATCATATTTTCTAATGGATTTAAAATAACTCTTTTAATAGTAAGGATAGCAATCCTTAGCCTACTATATTCATTGAAAATAAAATTTCCCAGGTGATTTTTTTGCCTTTTCATTTTATGATGTGTTTAACAGACAAAAGTTTAAAATGACTAGCTTGCAGTTAGTTTGATTTGAATATTCGTTAGACCTTAAGCTGACAGAACTGTCACTGGCTGTTGCCTGTGACAAGAGCCCAGTCCCTGCTACCACCCTCTGAGCGTCTCTGGTTTCAATCATGGCTTATTGTCCACATGTCTAATTTGATCCCTTATCTGAAGGCCTCAATATTGGGAGAAGTATTCAGTCATTTCCAGAGCACCCCTTTACCTTCTTGCAAGTATGCCAAGAAGGCAAGTCGTGAATGCTTTTTACCCATTTTCAGAGTTGTGTTTGCAGTGAGCAACCTAGAGGGATGATATAACATCTCTCCCCACCCTTCAACAAAGAGCAGGCTTGCTTCTGGCTTGCTGTCAAAGTGATAGATTCCCCAAAGTCAGTGTTGCTTGGTTGTGATGTGAACCTACTTCATGCAGAGTACCCACCTAGGCCCAGCAGTGTCACCCTCATGGGACTTGAGGGCATGGGGAATCAAAGTGAACCAGCATCATGTTTATGCTGTTTGCTGTACCATGAGTAGTAAAGTCCTTTGTCTCTGACTCAGGAGTTTTGTGTCTTCTGCTAGCATCCATGAAACAGTAACATGCTAGCTTGTTAGCTGGCAAGTAGGGTAAAAATCATAGACCTCTCATAATTCTTGATACTCAGTGTCTGCCTTAAGTCTCTCTCCATTCCAAGGAGCCCATCCACTTGCATGACCAGGTGCTTGCCAGCCCAGTTCACTAATGAGCCAACCTGTAAAGTGCCAGCAAGCTATCAAACATACTGCTAAACACATATTAGCCTGGCAGATAGGGACCTGTTACTATGACTCTTCCTCAAGACATGGCCTGGCATAAGCATGGTTGCTTCTATGATAAATCAGGGCAGGTAGTTCCATCCTCTTCATCCCTGACCTCAATATACTATGGACCAAAAACAGAAAAAAAAAAGAAAGAGAAAAAATATATATATATACTATGGACCAACCTGTTTAAAGTTCTCTCATCCTTTAACGTCTGTGACATTGCCTTCTTGCTTTCAACTTTTCTGATAGCTATTTTTCTATCTTTTATAGGCTCTTCCTTGTTTTCCAATCTCCTAAATGTATGCATTTTCCAAGAGCATAAATTCATTTTCTATGGCCATTTCATCCATATGAAATGTCTTCTAACAACTCTTAAATTGACTCCAGCCCTGAATTTCAGCTGGAATTTCCAACTATCTACTAAATCTTCACCTGGATGGTCCACTGGTACTCTAAACTCAACATATCCAAGACTGAATACATTAACTTTCCTCCCAAACTAGCTAGTTTTCCTGACTTGTATATTTATTGTTAATGACATCCTCTTCTTGAGCTCACTAAGCACTGTAATCTCATACTCATTTTAGTCTCTCTTGTTTCCTACATTCTGCTAGCTGCCAAAGCATTCAAATGTAACAACCACAAAATATCTCATATTTCTTCTTTTTTTGCTGCCAGCTCCTTAATTCAGATTCTAATATCCTCCACTCAGTCTACTTCCATAATTCCCTGTTTCTTCTGCTTCCAGCTGCCCCAAACCAATAAACACTAATTCCAGATTACTATCCCTTAAGAACATTTCTGAGCACATCACTTCCTTGCTCAAAAATGTCAACAACACCCCATCGCCTATAGAATACAGTCCATATTCAAGATCCAACTAACCTTTCTAATCTTAACTTCCAATATTCTCATATATACTCTAAACTCTAGTGAGACAATGCTGATGTTACTCAAATATACCCTTGCTTTCTTACCTCCTTGCCTTTGTGCATATTGTTCTCCCTCTTAGAGTTCACACCTCCCCACCATCCAAACTATCTTCCTACAATGCTTGTTGAAATTCTATCCTTCAAGGTTCATGTCAAATATCTCCTCTTTATTTGACCAATAAAGTAAAATTTGTGTATTTCTTTTTAAGGTACACTTAAAACATTCTGTCTCATTCTTCAATTTTTTATGTCTTCATATATTTTTCCCTATGGGTAAAAGAATGCCCATTTTAATACTGATGAATTCAAAATTATTTCTATAGTGAATTTATTCATCTTTCTTCAATATTTTCTTAGAGGAAGTATTTGAATATGCATCTTCAATTCAACACTGTTGAAATTATGAATGCCATATAGTTTAACCCACATTATATGCCATAAACATTAAGTCCTTTTGTTTGATTGTTTCTCTTTTATTCATTTGTTTGAAAAATGTTTATTGCAATTTACTACATGTCGATCACTGTTTTAAGCATTGCAGTATAGCAATGAACAAAACAGGCCAAGTTCTTGTAGCCATGGGGCTTGTATTCTAATAAGGGGCATGGATAAGTGTCAAGAAGAAAATTAAAGCAGGTAAAGGGTGATAGGGAGTGCTCTAGGTTGGAAAGGGTAGCAGGGTTTGTTGCTATTTTGCCTAAATTGGGCAGGGAAGATTTACTAAGAAAACAACATTTAAAGCAAGATGTGAAAGAAATGAGGGAGTGAGCCATGCAGGTATCTGGAGAAGGTATCCAGCAGGTGCAAAGTCCTTAAGGTTAGTGTATGCTAGATATATTTTAAAAAGCAGTAAGAAGACCAGTGCGGCTATAATGGAGAAAACAAAAGACAGAATGGTAGAAGCTATAGTCAGAAAGATAGGATAGATTATGCAGAGTCTTGTGAGCCATTGTAAGAATTGGCTTTTACTCCAAAAGAGATAAAAGGCCAAGGGAGGGTTTTTGAGTAGAAGTGTGACTTGAGCTAACATATTTTATAAGGATCAGGCTGATTTGTGGAGAAAAAATTGATAGAAGGGGAAGGGTAAACACAGGGAGACCTGTTAGGAGGCTTTTGTAATAATGCAGGCTAGAGACGACGGTGTCTTCAACCAGGTTGGTAGTGATACAGGTAGTAAGAAGTGGTAGGACTCTGGACATATTCTGAAGGTGGTGCCAATGGCATTTGCTGATGGATTGGATGTGGGGTACAATGGAATGAGGAGTCAAGAATGAGTCTAGCGATTTTGTCTTAAGTTACTGTAAGAATGGAGATGCCACTTAAAGAGGTAAGGATGGCTATATGAGGAGGTTTGGTGGAGGGGAAATCAGTTTGGGTTTGGACAGGAGATGGCTATAGTTCTGGAGAATTGTCAAGGAAAATAGAGGTATCTATTTAGGAGTAACTAGTAAATAAATGGTATTTAAATTCATAAGACAAAATCAGATACTCGAGAGAATGAGCAGAGATAGAAACTAGAAGAGATCCCAGGACTGACCTGGGGCAATCCATTATTTAGATGTTCGGAGAGAATGAGTAACAAGAAAACTGAAAAGACCCTAGCCAGAAAGATAAGAGGAAACTAAGAGAAAGTGCTGTCCTAAAAGCCAAGTAAATAGTTATTTGTTTAGTTTTAATAATTTCAGATCATTAGGGCCATTTAGCCAGCTAATTCTAAAACTTCTTGGAATTTTAGAATTAAAATTCTAAAGGGTCAGGTAGTCCAAAATATTCAAACTGTTCCTTAAATGGGGCTATTCAGTCCAGTTTTTTTTTTAAAAAAAAGATGGTTCACTATCCATGTTGATAAATAAAAATGAAATAATCCACTCAAACATACCTTGAAAGAATATATTTGGTTACCAGAAAGGTTTAATCTTTCCAGGTGTTCATTGGGGTCAAGACAACGACCTTTAATTTAAAAAACAAGATAAAAGGAAAATTAAATTTCTTGTTTTATCTCCTGGTCATATCCTGCTATGTCTATGAGTTGTAAATGGTCATCATTGCTTGAATATAACTAAGTCAGTACCATTACTAATGAATAACAACTGAGTAATGGGCGATGTTTTCACTACCTATAATCCATCTTAGAAATGCTTTGCAAAGATAGCTTACAAAAAGATCCTAAAAGAAAGAAATATAAGAGTACTTTCTATACTGAAAAAAATTATTGCAGCATTATCTAGATTGCAAATGAAAGAGTACATACCAATGTTGCTTATTTGATTTCCAGCAAGGTTGAGATCACTTAAGTTCTTCAAAGTTTGCAAGCCCTAAAAATTTAGACAACATATAATTTAGAAAAAAGTCATTAAAATCTGTATTTACAAATCATCTGATCAATCTGGTCAGTTCACTGGGTACCCTGAGCACTGGGGGCTGTGCAATTCACAAGCACGGAGGGAAGTGGGAGCCTCATTGAAGCAATCTTTGTTTCTCTGTACCAGAACCAGGAGAGAATTATTGGAGAAGGAAACTAGGACAGGAGTAGAGAGGAGAAGAGGGGGAGGAGGACGAAAAAGAATACACTACACAGAGAGTGTTGTATAATCTTCGACAAATTATATAACCTCTCTAAACCTCATTTTTTATAAAACCTGAAAAGCAGGAATAATAACACCTACCTCTCAGGTTAGGTGTGAGGAGTAAAGGACGTGATGTATACGAAGCTCTCTGTACATTATAAAATGTTATATACATGTCATTATTTTTAACAACAATAATTACAGTAGTCATGAATATTTTGGCCCTTAAAATATGATCCTGAATACTGTGTTTTAAACTCTAAAAGAGTAATTTACCTTTCATATAAATAATCAAAATGATCTTACCTCAATATTTCTAATCGCATTATGGTTCAGCCAAAGAACCGCCAATCTGGTTAATTTCTCTAAATTTTCTATTTTGGAAATTTTATTATAATATAAATACAGTTTTTCCAAATTCCAGCATTCTTCAAGACCTCCAATTTTCTGTAACAAAGAGATACTGAATAGTATTTATGTTTTACCATTAATCTTTTTAATAAAATGGGTTTCTGAGCACATTTTCTTTTGAAAATTACATTTTATTGCAAAATCAATAACCAGCAAAATGAACTAAAATTTGTAAAAGAAAAACACATAATCCTTCCACCTAAATGTAACTGTTTTCAATTTTACATATTCTCTTTAAACTAACAACTCTATACCTACTTTTATATGGCTTAATCATATGTTTATATGGTTATAATCATAATGCATGTATAACTTTGTATTTATTTACTTAAGACCATATAAAATATTTTCATAATCTTTAGAATTTTAATATTTAATAATTACAAACTATTTCATTAAGTTGGTCATTTTCTTAATATTCATGTTTCAATTTCTAGCTATTATAATACTACTATAACAAATATCTTCATACCATGCATACAGCAGTTTTTTGCTGT
This sequence comes from Cabassous unicinctus, assembly GCA_029593785.1. Classification (NCBI taxonomy): domain Eukaryota; kingdom Metazoa; phylum Chordata; class Mammalia; order Cingulata; family Chlamyphoridae; genus Cabassous; species Cabassous unicinctus. The sequence continues at coordinate 14,009 of JAQZBX010043939.1, forward strand.
TGAACTACTCTTGAATAAAATCTTAGGATAAGAATTTCTGAGTCAAAAGGTATGCACATTTCTGTGACTTGACATATTTTGCGATATTACTCTTCAAAATAGATGCTTTAATTTCCACATAACCAATAATGTCTAAATAAAGCAATTTCACTACTAACCAATACTGAGTATTACTTGATTTGATCTGATTTACAAAAAGCAAAAAGTAGAATATATTTGTTTTGGTTCCTAATTTCTTTTTTCTCTTTTGTTTAAATCTATTCCTATTTTTTGCCCATTTACCTCTTATAACCCATGCCTCATGCATATGTCTAAATGAATTATTTTTCCAAAGCCAAAGAAGTCAGGAGAAAACTCTCCATGGAAGGTCACATGTTCAGACTTACCTCTATGCAGCATTCAGCAATCCAAAGTTCTTTAAGTAGTACACAAGTCTCTAACCCTGAAATTTCTTTTATATCTTGAGCAACAATTGTGAGACTTGTTAAATTAGGAAATAATGATAATCCAACTATACGGGGATACCCTGAGAAAAACATCTCCAGTTTTGAAATATCTGATCCTTCTTGTCCAACCACCTCATAAGATAAACCATTGCATAAACACTGTTTTAAAAGAAAGAAATTGGGTTATTACCTATTTAAAATAATTCAAAAATGATCTTTGCCATTAAAAATTATAAACTGTCAACTGCACTGATGCCATTTTTATACTCTCACTAGGAAGAAAGTCATACCATATATATAATTTTTCTATGCTACCAAAAGTCATGGGGTAGAAAAGATCTTCAAATAATCCTTCTACTCCATAAAGGAGTACAAAAATGTCCGCTTAATATCCTCACAAATGTAGTTGAAAAGAATTTTGGCTTTGACTTACCAGTTCTTTAATTATTTCTTCTTTGTTTAGGTTTTCACATTCAATCATCTTCCATTAAAAGTAATGGTCATAATAATATCTCTGTTAAGGAAAATGAAAAATTAAAATAAATACTAGAGTCATGTCATCCCAAGTTGAAAGGAACATTAAAGTTATTTAGCATGAACCACCACCTGTTGCTTGAAATCTTCACATAGTTATTGCCAATTGTCTGTCTGGACGCCAAGACAGTCCATTCCACCTCTGAAGTTTTCTGCGAGAAAGTTATTTTGATTCTCAGTTTAATTCTGTCTCCCCATAAATTCTCCGTATTTGTTGTCACTCTTCCACACAATGGGCCTTTAATAATTGAAGAAAGGAGTCATCTCTTATCTACTCCACTACCTAGTGCCCAGTTCATGTCTTTTAGTTCTTTCATTAGATATCGCTACTTCTGTCCCCTGAACAAGCTCCAGTGTATCTTACACTGCACTATCCAAAACAATGCAGTTCTCTAAGCATCTTAGAGAGCAAAGAGAAAAATCTTCAGGGATTAGCAACCATAATTGGCATGGTAATAAATGTTTATTAAAATGAATTCACCAACTCCTTCTTCATTCTAGATGATATAAATTAATGCCTAAATAGCTTCAGTACATTTTAATTCAAGTTTTCACAATTTTTAATATTTTTCATTATATTATTCCAAACATATGCTATTTAAAAAGTATAGAAATCCTGGTTTTAATATAATGACAAAAAGACATTGTCAAGTGAGAAAAGCAAGATGCATAAAAAGGGTGTATATTGTGATCCCATTTCCTAGAATAATAACTCCCCCATAAATATATGTATGTACACATATGTGCATATGTGTGTATGTATATGCATGTGTATATGACTATGTAAGGAGAAAAATATGGAAATATATATACTGAGTTGTTAACATGAGTTATCTTGGATGCAGATGAAAAATGTTGTTATAGTAGAAAAGAGAGGTTGGGTGGGGCTATCTAGGCAGAAAAGGAAGAGAAAAATAAACTACATTTTTAAAAAAGCATCATTAGTATGACTATACCAACATTTATTAATTCATTCTACTGTCGATAGATATTTGGACTGTTTCCAGTTTGGGGCTAACTATTGCTGCTCTGAACGTTTTCGTCATGCAGAACATAGGTGCACATTTATTTTGGTTATATCTGGGAGTGGAATGAGAAAAAAACAATTATTGTTATATACAACAACATAGATAGGTCTCACAAACACAATATTAAGGAAAAGAAGACATACGAACAATGAATACATACAGTATGATGCCAAACATATAAAGTTTGAAAAAAGATTCTACTAATCTATGGTAGTAGAAGTCAGAATAGTGTTTACCTTTCAATGGGGGTGAGTAGGAAGGGGCAAGTGAGAGGCTCTGGAGTGCTATAAAGATCTATTTCTTGATCTGGGTGCTGTTTAAAGGGGTATGCTCACTTTGAGAAAATTATATACCTGATATGTGTGATTTCTAGATGTATGTCATCCTTGAATAAGATTTTACTTAAATGCTTATTTTAAAAGTATATATATGATCACTTTTATTCATTTGTATAAAATTATGTATATGTGCTGGTGTATACATAAAAAATTTAAAATTTTAAGGAAAAAAGATGGTGATTTGAGCCCATGTAGTTTCCTAACATCCCTTCCCAAATCCTACTAAAATGACTAGGGAAATAAAGAATTATGTAGAGGTGTTAGAAATGGGTCATTGAGTACCAGAAAGGTCTTTTAAAAATGAAGCAGATGGCATCAGATTGAGGGAAAAGCCCATCAGTACAAATCAGCCCCAAATTCAAGGTATCAGAGGAAGAAGTTTCCCAAAACTATCCTTAAAAACATCTCCAAAAAACATCTCAGAGCAGCACTGTGTGAGAAGGTAGCAGTTGTGGGCCAACCATCAGGGGCTAAGTCAAAGGACTCTGAGATCTGCACCACCAGAGTGCTACATACAGTATTTGTACCAGACTTTCTAACCTGGGAAATTGTCCTACCGTGCCAAGTAGAGAAGGATGGGTGGGGTCCCAGCTAGCACCACAAGAAAAACAGAGCTGGCAAATTATCCGAAGACACTGAACTCTGTTCATTCATACCCTCATTCATTAGCATATTTATTGAAGACCTGATATTACCAGTCAGAGAATGATAGGGGTGGGGGGCAAAGAGAAGACTTCTCTGATAAGGTGGCATCTGGCAAAGCACTGGAGGAAATGAGGAAGTGTGAGTTTGAGGAATTTTGGGGAAAATGCATGCAGGCAGAGAAAACAGCGAATGCAAAAACATGGGGTGAGAGTGAGCTTGGCTTGTTTGCAGAATAGCAAGGAACACAATGTGGTTGGAGCACAGCGAGGGAAATGGAGACTGGTAGGATAGGTCAGAGAGGTATGCAGGGCCAGATCACATGCTCTCTCGTAGGCCCTTTGAGGATTTGGGATTTTATTCTGAGTAAGATGGGACGCTATATGAAGAGTTTGAGTGGAGGACTAACATGAACTATCTTAACTTTTGAAAAGGATCACTCCTTGTGCTGTGGTAAAAACAGGCTGTAGGGGTTCAGCACAGAAGTAAGGAGACCAGTTAGGGGGCCATTGCAATAATAGAAGTGAGAGAGGATGGTGGTTTGGAATAGGGTGGTGGTGGTGGGGGGTGAGAATTGGTTAGACGATGGATCTATAGTAAAGGTAATGCCAATCATTCCTTCCCTGCTTGCCTTTGGCAACTACATCTTTGCCCCATTCTTGGACAACCCAAAATATTACAGCACAGGCTGCAGGAGAGGGCAGGCGAGGGAGCACTTTGCAAGGAACAAACTGAAAGAATTTAGATACTCCATAAAGGCAGACCACCGTCCTCCCAAGTACACCAAACAAAGTAAAGGGGGGCTTTATAGTACCTATTCCCATGAGGAAAGCCTCTGCTTTCTGGTTTAATGGTCTGTGAGCAGCAAAAGAAAGCCTGCCAGCCCACCACCACCAGGGACAAAAGCCTGTCCTCAGAACCCCCAAAGCCACCAAATGGTTGTCCAAGTTGTGTAGACTATGACAAAGATATTTATCCCAGAAGAAATTAAACTCTTCTCTTTATTATAGATTATGGTATATTTATTAAATAATACACAGTACAGTGTGGACTTAGTAAGGGGTCCATGGTTTTCACCTGACTGGCAAAGAGGTCCGTGGAACAAAAAAAGGTTAAGAACCCCTGAATTAGGAGGAGCCTGGACCTTCCTGGTACTTACAAGCCTTATAATTTTTCTCCAGTCACAAATGGACACAATTCATCGAATGAAGTTTCTGATTCCATCAAGAAGTCAGTGTCCTATTGGTCATCTCACACCCATGCCCCTGCACTTTGGGAAAGGTTTCTTCAGGGCCTGCCCCTCTAAGAGGCTACAAGTCTTCTTTAGTTCCTCAAGAAGCCACCAGGAGCTTTTACAGCTCTCACTCTTCAAATCTTAGATTGATCCAATCACCTCACTTCTCACAACACTTTGGAGTGCTGCTGGAATATTTCAAATACACAGTGCAGAAGTCATGACAAACGTGTGGCCTCCAACATCATTTGGACCATCAGCAATAAATGTGTATGTTTCCCTCATAACCTTCTTTCCCAAGAGAGTAGGGCTAGATATACAGATGTGGGATCCATGCCATTGTGACTATTCTAAATTTTTACCACTCTTCTCAAGTTCTCTCTCTCAGAAGATGATCCTGTCCCCATCTTCACAAAGAATACTGATGTGACCAGATGTATATTCCTTTCATTATCTCCCTGAAGATGTATTTCTTCCCCTTCTTGCTGCCTGGCTTAGTAGAAGTATCCTTCCTCTTGTCCCAAACTAATCTCTTTCTGTGTTATTGATCTCATCCTTTCTGTCTCCTTCAAAACATTGCTCTGCCAAATTTTCTTTTCTCATTTATTCCCATTTTTCCTTCCCTAAGGTCTCTTTCCCCTCTGTATATGACTATTTGGCCTTTCCTATTTTTTAAGGAAAAAGGTCCCTCCTTCCTAGATGCTTGCATAAATAGCTATTTTTAGAAACCTTCATGGAAAAAAAAGTTTCTAGGTAAGAGTAGTCACTAACAGCTCACTACCTCTATTCCATTCACAACCCAATTCAGTCTCACTGGGGACACCGCAGGCTACCTCAGCTTCTTTTACCAAGGCCAATAACAATCTTCTCATTGCCAAGGCCACTGGACATGTTTTGGATCTCATCTTTACTTGATCTTATCATGGCATTTGATGACTATTCTAAGTTTTCCGTATTCTCCCTTCTTCTCTGTACTTACCTTCAAATCTCCTTTTCAGGTCAGCTGTTTACTTCTTGGTGAAAATCTACTAATCCTTATTTCCCTCTTCCTTGGGCAACAAATCCAACTGTTCATATGGAATGCTCCATCTCGAATTCAGTGTGTCCAAAACTGAACTCAATTTATTTTCCAATCAACCTGCTTTTCCTAATTCCTTCTCTTGGTCTCTTTTAATAGTCTAAGTTACAATACTGAGACTTATTTTCAACCACTCTTTTATTCTTTCCCCTACATTCAGTCACTCATTAAATCCTTCTGCATATACTTATTAAACTCTATCAGATGTGTTTCCTCCTCTCCATCCTAGTTGCTGTCTCTGTCTTGGTTGAGACCCTCATCACTTTACCTTAAGTGGCTCCCCTGCCTGTACTGTCAACTCCCTCCAAACCATCCTCCACTCTACTGTGACGGTCAGCCTCCTAAAAGTAAATCTGCTCACACTACTCCTCTTGGAAGGTATCCTCGGCCTCGATGCTCTGACTCCTGTCTAGCTCTCAAACTCATCTCTCACCACCTCCCTAGAGCACTCCATGCTCTGGTCACTAGCATAGTTTTCTGAATGGGCTGGAATATTTCTGTACTTTGGAATATGCGGTTTCCCCTACCTACATGTCTTTTTCCCTTGACTTTATGGCATACTCCATACATACTTAAAGATATTTAAATCAAGGGTCTTCTCTGTGAAGACTAAGTCTCCCTGGGGGTATTATAATCTTTCTCTTGTGACTCCAGTTAAAGCTTGCATATGCCCTGTATACAGCGCGTGTTATCCTGCATTGTGATGCTTGCATGTCTTTCCTCTCCATTAGGTTACATGTTCATGAGGACAGGGACTATGAGCTTATCACAGTGCTGGGCCCATGCTAGAGGTTCAATAAAAGTTTGCCGAATGATTTGAATTAATTGTCATACCACCAGCTCCTATATGGTATAATTAAAGAAATATTTGCCCTCACACTGCCAATCAGGCTATAATAGTGACTTAAGGACCATATTTCTGTCTGCCGTGAGGGTTGGGTAGGGTGTCACCAAATTCCTTTTCTGCAAACTAGAAGCCCTGTATGATCAAGTTGTTTTCTCACTTTGGCATAAAGGAATCAGAGTCCATCCATTATCACTGAAGGGCTAAACAAACGCCCTTCCCCTCTAGGCGAGCAGTATCAGATTTGGCCTAGGCTTGGTTCTCCCAGCACAGTACCTTTACCTGTGCAGTACAGGCTGCATAGGTGGCCGTGGGCCACTCTCCCTTTCCTCCTCTTCTTAAGCTTTGCTCAGGTCACCTTGACTGCCTCAGGCAAGGTCACATCACTGTCTTTCATTATTATTATCTCCAGTGCACCAATACAGGGTCCCTGGCCTCATTGTTGCTTCACACGCATCTTCCTCCGGGTACGGTCCTGGAGGGAGAATAGAGGCGCAGACTCCCGGGGTGTGCATATCAGTGAGATACGCCCGATGGCCGCCAGGTGACAGATACTCACCTTATCCTAAAGAGAGGATGGATGCCGGGGCAATCCGAGACCTGTCAAAGCCCACTCCGACCTCCTAGTATCTGTCTTGCAGCAGCAGGTACCACACCCCCGCTAGCCCCGGGCCTAGTGTGTACATACAGCCTGCTGCGGTTGCCTAGGAAACCCGCTCTCCGCCTCCGGCGACCTCCCGGTGGGGGATGAAGGTGGGCGGGGAAAGCAGAGGCTGACACGAGTCTGGGTCACGTGGCGGCAAACTAACCAATCAGCAGAGGCAGGGGTCCACACCCGGGAGACCCCGCTGGTGCGCCTAGAAAATGGCTGGGAGCTACGTGCTCGCGGTGTCTTTTCCTACCTTCGCGCATGTTTTCTCCGCGACTTGCCTTCGCCAGAATCCAAGGACCCGAGTGGAAGCAAGGAGTTGTGGGCATGGTGGCGGGGACCTAGTCTGGCCGTTGCCACCTCCGTCCCCGGCTCTCAACTCTGAAAATCTCCACCCCTCGGGGCCTGAAACCCAAAGGAATGGCGCTGTGATGTCACAAGGCGTCTCTGGACGCGGTCGGGCCTTGATCCCCCGGCGTGGCCTCCCTCCCGCGGCCCACGCACCGCCGCCTTCCAGGAAAGTAGCTGGCAGGTCTCCTAGCGCCCGGCCGCCGCCCGAAGCTGTCGTGAGCCCTGGACTGGATCAAAGAACCGCGCTGGCAGGAATGCGCCGCTGCTCCGGGAGAGGAGTTAAACTGTAGACCTCCGCGGGTCGTTTTGTAGTTGTTAGGCTGGCTTTGGAGTACCTTTGAAGTATCTCAGAATATTCAGGA
>JAQZBX010043940.1:0-21512 GCA_029593785.1 Cabassous unicinctus
GTGGATGACATCGCACTTCTCCCTCCATGCTCTGGCTCACGTTCCCTCTCCAGCCTAAAGTCTACTCTGTCCCATGCATGTGTCTCCCAAGCCACGGCTGCCTCCCTGCCCCCTCCACCCTCTGCAGCCCCTGGAGCCCTCTCACCCCTCAGCTCCACATCCTGCCCCCTAGGCAGCCTTCCCCAGAGGGGAACATTTCTGTAGTTCCTGGAGCGCCCGCAATGACAGCACTTGTCCCCGCGATGCCCCCTGTCTGTCTCCCCAGCAGACCATGAGCCCCCAAAGGACAGGACTGTGCTCTCTGCTTCTTTGTGTTCCCGGCACCTAGCACTGCCTGGCCACAGCAGGTGCCGTGTACTTGCTTGGCAGGAGCTGGCGGATCTGCTGCTCTGAATGATAGTCTAGCTTCCTGTCAAGTACACAGTAGGTGCTCAGTGAACATTTCCTCATTTCTCTGCTCATGACTGTCAAATACGAGTGTAATTTTCTTCCTCTATGGGCAAATGTTTTACAAAAAAAAAACAACAACTGTCAAGATAACAAAGAAGTATTACTCGCGGTTTATTTTGCAGTTTTCCTTAAATTTTGCCTCACTGTAAAGCATCGGGAGTATTTGTCAAAATATCCTGCATAAATTGCTTGCGGACTATTCTGGACACATTGAAGCGTTCCTTGAATTATTTTCCCAGTGTAGGCTCCACTTGGTACCTTTTTTTGTGCTGTGGTTATACTTTCTCCACAGTATTTTTCATTAAAAAAACAACAACTGAGATGTGCTGACTCCTGCCAGGCCTGCCTTTGGGCTGCCAAAGGGAGAAGTACCCCAGGGCACTTTTGTGGTTGACTCTCTAGGATACTTGTGGTCCCTAGGGCTGCTGGGCAAATAAATGGGCTTGAACTTGACCCCTTCCTTTCTCTCCTGTGCTTGTTTGTGTATGATAAACTTTCCGAAGATGTTTGAAAAGCAAATGTTTGAATTGTGCTTCCTTATTTGGTCAACCTTTTGTGCTTGTCGGCACTATTGGACAAGAGGGGGTGCCTGGCTGGCTTGACTCGGGGGAGAGACCTCCGAGGTACTCGCTTCAGGAGGCACCTTGGTTTTACGTTTTGACTGTCTCCTGCTACTGCTTCGGCAGGGGCTGTCTTTTAGGGAGAAGTTAATTTATTGTCAGTGTTTTCTCTTTGCTGGTGGAACCTCGCGTGGTGTCTACTGAGAATAGCAAAGAAGGGCAACGTGGTCCTCTGGGATTCTCTTGTCTAAGGTCTTCTGTTTGAATGGGGTAATAGTGGCAGCCTTTTTACACAAATAACAGATTTCACTCTAATAGATGTAATATACACTCAAGGCAGAAAACTCGGAAGATTCAGAAATCACAACAAGCCACCCTGAGGTGGCTGCTGGCATCACTTACTCACATTGCCCTGCACAGGTTTATTTCTACACATATATGGCTTTCTTTTACCAGTGCAGGTGACAGTTTCTTTCATTCATCTATTGAGCACAGCCATCTCATCATGTCATTTATTCTTTTGTCACATGGAGATACCACTTTTTCCTTGTCCAATCCCTTGTTGAACATTTAGATTGGTTCCGGTTTTTTAATTGTTCTAATTATCCTGTGAAAAACATCTTGTCTCATGATTCTTTGCTGGCATTTCTTTTATAATTTCCTGAGCCTGAGTTCTGAGAATGCAAATTCCTGGATCAAAAGGAATGTTACTTTTTAATTTTTATTTATTTTTTAACCAAAATGAGAACAGAATGACTTTAAAGTAAATATCATGCAGGTCCAAAAGTAAAGCACAGTGTAAAATTTCACAATCTAGAAGCAACTTGTGTTAATTCCTGGGCGAGTCTCCTTTAAATTTCTCTTTCCCCATGAACGGGGTCATGCTAGGCCTGTTGGGGAGCAGTGGTTAAGAACCCAGGCTCAGCAGCCAGACTGCCTGGGTTCTAATCCCCGTTCCACCACTTACCAGGGACTCTCCTTGCCTCGGTTTCCTCATCTACAAAATGAGAGTAAAAGCACCCACCCCATAAGATAGTAATAAAGATTAGATGAATTAACATGGGTAAAGAGCTTAAAATAGCTCCTGGCACATAGGAAGCACTGTATAAGTATTTGCCATGACCGTGCTATTATCTAAGTTTTCATTTAATAGGTCACTCTGTATCAATCAATATGGATCTGATTGTTCGCTAAAATAATTGAGGTGAAATTAGATAACAGAATTAATCTTTTTTTTTTTCATTTTAATTGTTTAACTTTATTACTGTTGCACTATTTTTGCAATTACATAAAATTTCAATGCATCCACTGTACATTCTTTTTCTATTTGTATTTTCCATTTTCCAGTGAGTGGTGTGTTAGTGTCTGTGACACAGAATGGAAGAGAAACTTGAACTGCAATGAACGCAGACCTTTTGTTTTATTTTTCCCATTTCCACTGACCAATAAACAGAACTACAGGTGCACCAAACCACGGACATGCATTAACTCATCATGGGAAATCTAGGTAGGCTAAGTAGGATGAGAAAATGTTTGTTACTCCCAAATCTGTCTGGAGAGGGAGGATAGAGGATTGGCATTGAGAGACATGTGGATGAGCTAAGTGGGCTCTGTCTGAAAGTTGGTGTAGCATTTTGGCAGTTTGATATAGTTATGAATTCCAAAAATAGATATTGGATTATGCTTGTAAACTGGTCTATTAATCTGGGCATGAGTAAGTTATAATTAGGGCATTGACTGGGCCATGTCAGTAGGGCATTCAGCCCCTCAAATATAAAAGGCATGGCAAAGGACAGAGTTGGAGCAGTTTTGATGTTGGGGTTCTGATGAGGAAGGAGAGAAGGCCCCGGGAAAAGAGACGAGCCTGACAGTTCACAGCTGGCCTTGTGGAGAGAGGCAGAGCCTAGAGAGCCTCATAGTCTACAGCTGAACTTGTGGAGAAAACAGAGAAGTTGAGCCCGGAGAGAAACGGAGCACCGGGAAGAGAGGAACACAAGAAGCCTGAACCCTGGCAAATGTCGGCAGCTGTTTTGCTCCAACACATGGCAATGGACTTTGGTGAAGGAAGAAACTTATGCTTTATGGCCTGGTAACTGTGGACTTCTACCCCAAATAAATACCCTTTATAAAGACCAATCGATTTTTGGTATTTTGTGTCAGTACCCCTTTGGCTGACTAATACAGTTGGCATTCATACACAACATTAAAAAAAAAAATCAAAATAAGAAAGGCTGTAAATTAAAAAGAAGACACAGAAAATGCTGCTTTCATAAAGATCTGACTGCCTTGGCACAGGCCCTGTGGGCAGAATCAAACACATGGCTCCCAACCCCCACTGCAGAAGAAAAGCTCATGGGACCTTAGTGGTGGAGGGCAGTAAGAGCAGCTCAGGTACAGAAGGTGCACTGTACTTTCAGACATTTATCCTGCAAATCCAGGACTTACTGGTAAAGTGGACTGAAGGTATATTAGATATTTCCCCACAAAAATACTATTTGGATTCTCCCCACCTCTTCCCTCCCTTGATGGGACAACATCCATTTTATTTTTCCCTTGGGAAATACATATTGTTACTTCCAAATTTGAAACAAGGTAGTATAAGAGAGAGAGAGAGAGAGAATGAGAGAGAATCTGGTTGTTTTTTCTTAACGTGGTATTTTTTTTCCATAGGCTGTCCTTGTTACTCTTTCACTGCTACAGTTTGATCCAAATTAGCTGCTGGGGCCCCAGCAGGCTTAACCTCATCTGCTGGGGCTGCAGGGGCCTGGGCCTTAGGTGTAGAACTAGGTGCTTCCGTGGCTGCTGGGGTCTCCTTGGAAGATGGGGCAGCCTCAGTGCTGCCAGGTTTTGAGTCTGAAGCTGGGGCCCCATCACTTTCCATTTCCTGGGTGGCCGGAGCTGCGGGAGCCTCAGTCTTCTCGGCTTCCCCTTCCTCCCTGCTCTCGTCATCCACTTCGGTGGGTGCTGTGGTTTCCACCTCGGTGTCAGCACTGACCTCAGAAGCTGTAGGGGCATCACCGCTGGCAGCAGGGCCAGAGGCCGTGACCTGCTCTTGCTCTGTATCCTCGGGGGTTCGGATTTGGCCTCCATCTTCTCCAGCTCTGCCTTCGGAGCTTCTTCCTTGGCGGCAGCTGTGTCTTTGTCCCCTTCCTTTCCCCCGGTCTTGTTTGCAGCATCCTGGGCCTCCCTCTCCAGCTTCTCCTCGCTCTTTCACCTCCGTGGTCTCCACGGCTTCCTGGGTCTCATTCTCCTCTTCTGTCCCTGTACCTTCAGCCTTCTTTGTTTTTGTCCTTGGCTTTCTCATCATTCACACTGTAACCCTCCTTCTTGCTCAGCTTGCCTCCCATCTTGGGGTTTGGTTCTGGGCGCGGATGTGGTGCTGCCCCTAGGTGCCTGGTGTCCTCCGGCCCGCTGCCTGGCTGCTGGCGGAGGCGCTCTCCCCGGCTCGGCGGCGGAGCCCGGTGCAAGGAGCGAGTTGGAGCGCCGCCACTGCCGCTGCAGCCTCTGCATTTCTCATGCTGGCTCTCCCAAAATTAATCGTTTTAAAAGTGAACAATTAGTGGCATTTAGTACATTCACAGTGTTGTGCAACTACTACTTTTATCTAGGTCCAAAACATTTCCATCACTCCAAAGTAAAAGCCCTTACCCATCAAGTAGTTTCCCCCACTCTTCCTTCCAATTATTCTTTTTAATGGCTGTATAGTATTCCACTGTAAGAATGTGCTTACACTTCTTTTTAACCAGTCTTGTCTCATGACTAGTGACTTCCTTGTGATAAATTCCCAGAACTGAGTTTGTGAGCGGCATAATTTTAAAGGCTTTTGGATAGACCTATTACTAAATCGAATCTTCTAAATAGTATTACTAAATTGCATCTTCCTGCTTGGAAGTAAAACGGCTGTTTTACCAGGACTGTGTCTAAAGGATGGCATCATCTTGTCACCTGGGCATAAATGGAATTGCGGGACCAATTGGGAACATAGGCTTTATTGTTCAGCTTAAGTGGCTGAGATGTCCCCCTCACTGCTACAAGGAGTTGCCCCCGTTGGAGGCCAAAGTGTTGGTCAGCAACCCAGAACTCCAAAATGGCCTTGTCACTGTCCCCACTTCTGCCTCTTTTTTTTTTTTTTAAGATTTTTAAAATTAATTAATTTATTTATTTATCCCTCCCCTTGCTGCTTGTGCTCGCTGTGTCCATTTGCTGTGTTTTCCTGTGTCTGCTTGTCTCTCTTTGTTGTGCCGTCATGCTGCGTCAGCTCACCGCGCCGCACGGGCCGGCTTGCCCTCACCAGGAGGCCCCGGGAATCGAACCCGGGGCCCCCCACATGGTAAACGGGAGCCCCAATGATTGAGCCACATCCGCTTCCCAATCTGCCTCTCTTTTATAGGGCATATAATACAGGGGCTCGTTGGGAGGGAAAAGAAGCAACTATTTAGTTTATTGTTTTTTCATTGTTTTTGTCTTAATTTTCCCGATCTCTGCTAATGTTTTAATTGACAAAGTAAAGTAATTGATAAAGTAAACTTGCAAATAGTAAGAAAGGTTTTGAGTGAAAGTCAGTCTCCTACCTCCCCCAGACCTTCATCTTGCTCCCAGAGGCAACCACTGTTCTGCGTTCTTCTAGAAATATTCTATACCTATACAAATATACAGCCGTGTCCTTATTGTTTTTTCCTGGAATAAGAGTTTACTCATACACTGTTCTGTGCCTTGCTTTTTTCACTTAACAACACAAAATAGTTTTCACTTTTCTCAACCTGCCGGAACACTCTTTGGCACTACTACCTGCAGTTGCGCATGAGTGGGTGACTAAGTGAGTGAACGGAACGCTTCTTGTAACGTGTTGGGAGCAATTATTTTCTGCCCAGCCACCAAACCTCTCCAGCAAAATCCTGCAAAAGTGAAAGGAGCACAGTTGCTTCTGCCCTCCTGTCCATCACTAATTCAAACCAAACCGCAGCTGAACTTGGTGGGACTTGGCATTTCAAAATGGAGTTTGGCAGCTTTTGACAAGCTGTGGATCACTGACGTGAGATATTTTCCTTTCCTGAGTGTCCGCTTCTCCATGTTCAGAATGAAGAATTCCACCAGAGGATCTAAGGTGAGCCTCATGAGGTCAAGGCCTGTGACTCGTTCCCCAGAGTAGCTGCCGTGCTGAGAACTGCACCAGAATGCAGAGGGTGAGATGTGTCCTGTGCTCCCTTCCAGTGCTCCAAGGCTGTCACCATGTGCTGCTTTCATCTCCACCACAGGCAGCAGTGTCCTTCACCAAGGAGACCTGGTGAACAAAACAGGGGTCCCTGACCTCATGGAGTTCACAGGCAGTGACAAGGACCAGAAGGAGAGCCATGGCAGCACAGAAGGAGGAGGGGGAAGAGGGCGACGCTCCCAGAGCCACGCCTGCTCTTCCACAGCTGCAGTCCACCAGCCTTCATTGCCATGCTGGTCCTTCTCGTCCTGGAGCCAACAGCCTTCATTCAGGACAATAGTCTCCCTTGTAAGATGGTGGCAGCTACTGGTTACATGTGCTGGAAACGCTGCCCAGTGCTTCTGAGCCCATTTCACTTCATCCTCACAGTTACCCTCTGAAGTGGGTATATTTTCTCATCTCACACCCTTGACAGCAGAGCTGAGTCCTGAACCCAGGTCTGCGTGATGCCAAACCCCATTATTTAGCCTCTGTGCCAAGAGCAGAGAGACGCTGAGAGGGTGGGTTGACCAACCTGGTGGTTTTGTGACCACAGATAAACTCCTCTTTGGGCCTCAGTTTTCCCATTTAAGCAACTTGAATAGGATTATATGATCTCTAAGACTTTCCGAGCTCTGCATGATAGAATTCTGGGACCTGTGAGCTAGTTTGATGCATGGTTCTATCTGCTAGGATCCCAGCTGGAAAAGTGTGGCATATTCAAAGGGCTTAACTGAAGAGAAGGGACCAGTTACAGAGATGTGGGATCCCCTGAGGATGTGAGGCACTCAGGGGCTAGGAATTGGGGGAACAGTTACTGCCCTGAGGCCTGGAGGGACAAGGAGAGGAAAGGAGGTTATTGGAGCTCAGTGAAAGCTGTGCCCTGCCATGGAGAGAAGTAGCCCCTGCTGGAACCTCCTGGGCTGCCAGCTCCCTCCCACCTGAACCCACTGCTCCTACATTGGACCACCTAGGAATGGCAGCTGGGCCCTTGGAAATATAGAGGGGGGGAGGGGTGAGCTAGGAGACTAGGTACCCCAACTTCTCTCCTCTCGCCCTCTGGAACCTCCTGCTGGCTGAAGTCAAAGGGCAAGGGTGCTGCACATTGAGGGCACAGAGCAGGGGTTGTGCACAGGGCTTGCTGGGCTGGTGGCCTGCCCTTGGTGGGACGAGCAAACTTATACCCAGGGGTGCTTGCTGCACAGCGTCCTGGCAGTCAGCACCTCCTGCTGCCAGCCCCAGGCCCGAGGAAGCTGCTGGCACCTTCATCCGGGCTCTTCCTTTCTAAACAAGCAGAGGGGCAGGCAGGCTCAGCTCTCCTTCGAATGGTTTGATGTTTCTGAATCACATTTCAACCTTTCCTGTTCTCCTTTCCTTGGTGATGAATTGGGCCGAATGACTACTGCATCTGGAATTTCCCTAGAAATAAATTTCCTTGCTCATCAAGAATTTACCCTAGGCTCCCAATTCTAGGGAGAAATGGATTCTGGGCCACGCCAAGCAGGAAGGGTTAGAGGAGGGAAGAGAACCACTGGGGGCAGTGATTTGTGATTGTCGGCATGGAGGGTCGTGGTGCAGGTTTCCCAGGAGCCGTGGCTCCCTTGTCTGGACCCTGCCCGCCAGCCTTTCTCCTCCCGCTCACCCTACCCATGAGCCAGGCTGTGCCTCATGATCCACCTGGAAGCGGCTCCAGGGCCGCCCCGGTCCCTGCTCTGCATTCACCTCAGAGCGGCAGCTGGACAGTTGGAAAATTAGTGTTTTCCTTTGCCTTGTTCATCAACAACATTCCAGTGTTTCCAAGCCTGCCGAGGACTTACTAGGGGCGCCCTCCCGCCTCTGTAGGGCGAGGGTAGGTTGACCAGACTTTCTGGAAAACAATCCACATATTAGGAGCTTTCAAAACAGTCTTCTCCTTTGACCCACAATTTCCACTTGGGGTCCATCTCTTCAGGAAATGAAGAATTTGAAACGTGGACAAAAATTTATCTGCCAGATACTCATCAGTCATAGGATTTGTAAGGGTTAGAAACCCAAGGCAAATGGACTTAAGCAAGCATGGGAATTTATTAGTTCACGTGATCAAAAAGCCAGAGAGGATCTGACTTTGGGCACAGCTGGATCCGGGGGCTCATGAGCTGCTGTTTACTGTCTTTGTGGTGGCAAAATACACACCAGCAGCTCTAGGCCTTCATTGTAATCTACCAGTAACCCCAGCGGACGAGAGAAGAAGGCCTCTGTGCAAGTGACCTACAGATGGCCTAGAATTGGGTCTCTGGCTCAGAATGGCTCACAGTGTCATCCTTGACCCGATCCCGAGGCCAGAGGGAGGGAATGAGCCGATCGGCCAGCCCTGGTGACATGGACCCCACTGTGAGGCAGGAGGGGCTCCCTGAGGAGATGTGGGGTGTTCTTGCCAAAAAAAAGGGTGAATGCTGGCAGGCAAAGACTGCCAGCGGCCATGCTTTCCTCAGGCATCATGTAAAGTGAAAAGCCAAACACATGGAAGACTAGCTTAAATTGTGGCTTATTCGTAAGATGAATATTATGCTTACATTGTGGTTCATTCAAAAGGTGGAATATTACTTAGCCATTAAAACACATGGTAGAATTATATTCATGGAGAAAATGTAATGATAGGATTTATGCTAGAATGCTCTGCGGAGAAACAGGTTACAAAAGCACACACGCAGTCCACTTTCAACTGTGTAAAATATATTTATGCTTTGTAATATGCTGTAAGAAAATATACATAAATGTTCACAGTAATTATCTCATAGCTGTATGGGTGAACTGCCTTCTGTAATCTTTTTCTTTTTTAGAAAGTTGAAGTACCCATTAAATATATGCCTAAGAAGCAAACATTAACTCTTAAAATTGGAGCTGTAAAATGACTTCCACTTGACCAGCATGTGGAAATTGCAGCTGGGGGGGGAGGGGGAGTGCAGAAGGCAGAGGCAAGCCCAGTGCTAAACCTGGAGCAGAACCCTAAGTGGGCCTTGGCCCAGTTGGAAATGACCTGTGGAGGTGTGGCTGGTGTAGGAGAGACTCTTATTTCCCTTGGCAGACAGACTCTTAAGGGACTTTGCCCATCGTTCGTTCAGCCAGTAAGTGGATGGTGTCCCCATGTGCACCTGGGCATCCATCTGTCTCTTCCAGGAGCCCATGTGTCCCTGGGAGGCTGGAGCCTCATCCGCCCTCCCCTGCAGTCCCTGGCACCCTGTCTGGCACTTGCCAGGTGCTCAGTGAACTGAACAGAAAAAGCAAAGCAGCTCAACGGGAATCTGGATCACCTGGAAACAGGCCGGCTTGGTGACTTAGACCTCTGCTTTCCCCTCCTGGGCATGTGGAAAGAGCAATGGACTTGCTAGGCTGCTCAAAGCAGACACCATGAAATGCGTTGGCTTAAACGATAGGAATATATTAGCTTACAGTTTGAGGCCGTGAAAATGTCCAGATCAGGGCATCATCAAGGCGATGCTTTCTT
This sequence comes from Cabassous unicinctus, assembly GCA_029593785.1. NCBI lineage: Eukaryota > Metazoa > Chordata > Mammalia > Cingulata > Chlamyphoridae > Cabassous > Cabassous unicinctus. The sequence goes on from JAQZBX010043940.1 coordinate 9,686, forward strand.
CCCAGAGACCAGCTGCCAGTGATCCTTGGCTCCTCTGCCACATGGCAAGGCTGCTTCTGCTGGTCTTTCCCTTCTCTTCCGGGTTTCGTTGATTTCAGCTTCTTGCTTCTGTGGCTTTCTCTCTATTCATTCTGTTTATAAAGGACTCCAGTAAGAGGATGAAGACCCGTCCTGAATGAGGTGGGTCACACCCTATCCGAATGGATTAAACTTAAAAACATGTCTTTCTGGGGTACTTACAGCTTCGAACCACTACATTTGGAGACCAAAAATAAAGGAATCCAGCAATTTACTTGGAGGACCATGAGTCCAGCTCTCAGGGAACCAAAGCAGTGGAAATACTCTATGGGGCCAGCAGCATATGGGGCTGTGACAGGCCACTGCTCGCTGGGCACTCACCTTGTACAACGTGGCTTACATGTGTGATCTCATCTGTTATCAGACCCATTTACAGATGAGCAGCCTGATGCACAGCAAGGTCAAGTACCTGCGCAGGGCCACACAGCTGGTCAGTGGTGAGGGCTGCTTTTGTGCACAGATCTGCTGGCCTTACAGCCCTTGGTCCTAGCTTCTAGGCTCTCTGGTCTCTCCAAGGGAGGGGAGGTGACTTAGAACCTGTCCCAGCTCAGACCTCCCTGAGAGGAAGGGACCCTCGTCACCAGGCTCTGTTGCTGTCTGGTCCTGGGCTCTGTGCGAGACCAGGCCATTCCTAGTTTTGAGGCTTTCCATATGTTAAAAAGTAACGCAGCATCAAAACAAATGCCCACCATTGTATATTTACTAGAACAGAGTTAATTAGCTTATGCCTCAATGCATGCTCACACAACAGTGCAATTTAACTGTGCCAGGGTAATTAGCATATTTATTTTAAAAGATTAATTTATAGGTCGCTGCAGGCAGCATGGTAATGTGACACATGTGTCAGGGAGGAGACTGTCTTTTTCTTTCCATCTTGTTCCTGTGACTTGTGCATAACAACGTTTGGAGGCAAGGTCAGAAGAATACATTTAGGTTTTTGTCACAGTGGATGGGAGGAGCGGTCCTACGGGTTCCCCTCACCCCGTGTAGCCACAGTCCGGGCTGGAGAGGGCCCCGGGAGGCTATGCCAAGCGGGGTCACCCTGCGCCTGCACCCCCATTACCTGTGCTGGAGTTCTTGCCAGCCGGTAGACTTCTTGAGAATTTCCAGCCACCAGAAGGGGGCAGACTCTGTCTTCTGAAGTCGGGACACAATGAATCTGTGAGGAACTGGTGGGGGAGGGGGAAGCAGAGAGCCCAGCTGCCGCCCCCACCTGGGGACAAGCTGGGCCCAGTAGGCTGTGTCTGGTTCCCCGGAAGCCTCAGGTGGGTTCTGGCCCAAAGGAGTCCCAAGCCGTCACCCAGCAGGTGCAACCAGAACAGGCTTGGGAGCTGGCAGCCTGTCTGGGTTGGTGGGGGCTGGTGGCTTGGCTTTACCTGGATTGTGTACTTACTTGGTGGCTGCAGGGGCTGGTGAAGATGATGGGTGGGCTGATGTTCCTCCCAGCACCCTTGGCTTGGCCTCAGAGAAACCCTTTAGGCCTCAGTAACCCCCAGAGCCATCCAACTGCTCTGTCTGGAAAACACAGATGTGAATCTCCGCAACGCCCTTGTGCAAACAAAGAGCTTTTACTCCCAGGTGGGAGTGCTTGGAGATGGGGGACCCCCACAGCCTGCCCGCTGCTCCACAGCCACCACCCCCTGTGCAGGTGGTCAGCTGGGTGCAAGGGGCTGGGCAGTATGCCAGGAACTTTCCTCGTGGAGGGGCCCACTGGAGGGAGCTCGCTGCCTCACAGCAGTAGCAGATGCTCCTTGGGCCTGACAGCCAGCCTTTGACCCCTTGGTCCTGCTCATAAACCCAGTCCTTCGTGGGTTCCCTGAGCCCAGCAGAGCAGGACTCAGATGGCTCAAACCAAGAGATGGGCATGTAGTCACAAGAGGGTATCTGCCCAGACGAAGGCGAGCTCCAGTTTGGGCTTTTGAAGGATATTTGATTTCTGGGGATGAAGACGGATCTTCAGAACAGAATTTTAAAAAGTGTCACCAACTTAGACTCATCTGCAGGGATGGGTCTCACTCTGCCATCTGGGCATGGGCAGCCGTGGGGAGGCAGAGGAGCTTCTGAGTTGGCTGATGTTTTTCACATCCACACTGCACACACTGCCTAGTGGTGCAAACAGAATCCTGACCCTGTGTCTTCAGCGAGTGAATAGTCATGCCCACAGGCCTCCCTGACTCCACACTGGCCTCCATTAGCTTCCACCTGGCAGCAGAATCCCTGCTGTCACAGTGAAGCCAGTGCTTGGAGGGAAATTTATAGCTATGTATGCCAATATTAAAAAAGAAGAAAGATCTCAAACTAACCTAACTTTTACATCTTAGTGATGAAGTAGAGAAATAGAGCAAAGTAAACCCAAAGCTAGCAGAAGAAAGGAGATAAATGGAAATAGAGAATAGAGAAACAATTGAGAATAAACAAACCAAAATGTTAATTCTTTGAAAAACCAATAAAATTGATAAACTTTTAGCTAGACTGATGAAGAAAAAAAAGAGAAAAGATGCAAATAACTAAATCAGAAAGGAAAAAGATGATATCCCTACTCACCTTACAGAAATAAAAAGGATTATAAAGGTGCTATGAACAATTTTACCCCGACAAACTAGATAATCTAGAAGAAATGGGAAGATTCCTAGAAATATGTAAATTACCCAGATTGACTCAAGAAGAAATAGAAAACATCAACAAACCTATAACAAGTATAGATTGAATCAATAATCAAAAGCCTTACAAGACCAGATGGCCTCACTGGTGAAGTCCACCAAGAATTTAAAGAAGAATGAACACCAGTCCTTCTCAAACTCTACCAAAGAATTCAAGAGGAGGGTTCACTTCCGAATTCATTCAATGAGGAGAGCATTACTCTGATACCAAAGCCTGGTAAACACATCACAAGAAAAGAAAATAACACACCAACTCCTTTATGAACATAGATGAAAAAATGCTTAACAAAATACTAACAAACCGAATCCAATGGCATATTAAAAAGATTGTACACCATGACCAAGTGGGATTCATACAGTGGCTCAACATATGTGGTGGTGGTTCAACATGTGAAAATCAATGGATATAATACAGTACATAAATAGAATGAAGGAAAAAACCCACATGGTTTACTCAATAGATGCAGAAAAGACATTTGACAAAATCCAGCACCCTTTATTGATTAAAAAAAACAACAACTACTCAGAAAGGTAGGTATAGAAGGGAACTTTCCCAACATGATAAAGGCCATTAATGAAAAACTCACAGCTAACATTATATTCAATGTTTTTTGTTTTTTTTTTTTAAAGATTTATTTATTTTATTTATTTATCCCCCCCTTGATGCCCGTGCTGCTGTGTCCATTCGCTGTGTGTCTTCTCCGTGTCTGCTCATCTCCCCCTTGCTGTGAGGTCCTGCTGCATCAGCCCACGGCGCCACGCGAGCCAGCCTGCCCTCACAAGGAGGCGCCGGGAAGCGAACCCAGGGCCTCTCATGGTAAACGGGTGCGCTATCCATTGCGCCACACCCGCTTCCTGCCGTGAGGTTGCTGCATCAGCCCACCGCACGGCTCAGGCCGGCGTGCCCTCACAAGGAGGCCTCGGGACGCGAACCCGGGCCTCCCATATGGTAAACGGGGGCTCTATCCACTGAGCCACACCCGCTTCCCTATATTCAATGTTGAGAGACTTAAAGCTTTTCCCTTCAGATCAGGAATAAGACAAGTATGCCTGTTTTCACCACTGCTATTCAATTTTGTACTAGAAGTTGTTGCCAGAGCAATTAGGCAAGAAAAAGAAATAAAAGGTATACAAATTGGAAACAAGAAATAAAACTATTTGCAGGGAGCCGGTGTAGCTCAGTGGTTGAGCACCAGCTTTCCACAGATGAGGTCCTGGGTTCAATCCCCAGCCCTGGTTCCTCCAAAACAAAACAAAATTATTTGCAGACAACATTATTGTACATGTAGAAAACCCAAAGGAACTCACAAGAAAACTATTAGAGCTAATACACAAATTCAGTAAAGTGGCAGGGTAAAAGATTAACATACAAAAATAACTGTGTTCCTATATACTAGCAATGAATAATCCAAAGAGGAAATTAAAAACAACTCCATTTACAATGGCATCTAAAAGAATAAAATACCTAAGAATAAATTTACATAGGACCAAAGGCTTGTATACTGAAAACTACAAATCACTGCTGAAAGAAACTAAAGAAGACCTAAATAAACAGCAAGACCTCCCATGTTCATGGATTGGAAGAGTTAACATTGCTACTTTGTCAATATTACCCAAAGCAATATACAAATTCAAGGCAGTCAACATGAAAATTCCAGCAGTCTTTTTCTTTTTTCAGAAATGGAAAAAAAACAATCCTCAAATTTATATGGAACCGCAAGGTATTTGACTATTTGAACCAAATAGTCAAACAATCTTGAAAAGGTAAAATGGGTTAGATTAGTTACACTTCCCAATTTCAAACTGTATTACAAAGTGACAGTAATCAAAACAATGTGGTACTGGCACAAAGGGAGACAATAGATCAGTGGAACATATTTGAAAGTCCAAAAGTAGACCCAAACATCTATGGCCAATTGATTTTTTTTTTTTACAAAAGTACTAAGTACATGCAATGGGGAAAGAATAGTCTCTTCAACAAATGGTGTTGGAAAAACTGGATATCCACATACAGAAGATTATTAGACCCATTACTTACCATATACAAAAATCTGGGGAAGCAGCTGTGGCTCAATTGGTTGGGCTCCCGTTTAACATATGGGTGGCCCCGGGTTCGGTTCCTGGGGACTCCTGGTGAAGGCAAGTCAGCCTGTGCGGTGTGGAGAGCTGGTTCAGCAAGATGACGCAACAAAGGGAGACAAGCAGATACAGAAAAACACAAAGCAAATGGACACAGCGAGCACAAGCAGCAAGGGGAGATAAATAAATAAAAATGAATCTTATAAAAAAAATCCACTCAAAAGAATAATCTAGGAACTGAATAACACAGTGAACCCAGAGGTGGATGAGAATTTTGGTGAATAGTACAAATGCAAGAATGTCCTTCTGTGAACTGGAATGGATATATGTCCACTATTGCAGGTGATGGGAATGTGGAGAAGCATGGGAAAAATACAATAAATGTAACCTATTGACGATAGTTAACAGCAATACTGTAATATTCTTGCATCAATGCCAAAGATGTACTGTGTTAATAATAGGGGGGTATGGAAAAAATATGCCAAATGGACCATAGTTAGTGGTAATAGTCTAATGATATTATCTTTTTTAAAAAGATTTATTTATTTATTTATTTATCCCCCCCTTGCTGCTTGTGTTTGCTGTGTCCATTTGCTGTGTGTTTTCTCTGTGTCTGCTTATCTTCCCCTTGCTGTGAGGTCCTGCTGCACCAGCCCACCGTGCCACGCGGGCCGGCCTGCCCTCACAAGGAGGCCCCGGGAAGCGAACCCGGGGCCTCCCATATGGTAAACGGGAGCTCTATCGATTGAGCCACACCCGCTTCCCATGTTATTATCTTATAATCTGTAACGAATGTCCTACAACGGTGGGGTGTTTTGGTGAAGGAATGTTTTATGGGAATTCTACACATGTGCATGATTGTTTTGTAAGTTCACAACTTCTGTAATAAAAAAATATTTTTTAAAAATCCACTCAAAATGGCATAGTGGGTGTAGCTCAGTGGTTGAGCACCTGCTTCGCATGTTCCAGGTCCTGGGTTCAAAACCTGGTACCTCCTTAAAAAAAGTCCACTCAAAATGGATTAAGGATCTAAATATAAGAGCTAGAATTATAAAACACTTAGAAGATAACCTGGCTGCTGATTGAGCGGGATGTGGAGAATGCTTTGTGGGATGCCTGGGGCACAGTAGTAGTTCAATCAATGATCCCACATCATCCCTAGGTTGAACTGCTCCTGTGCCCCAGGCGTTGTATTGAGCATTCTGCATACAAAATACCATTCAATCTGCCCTTTGCAGGTGAGGAAACTGATGAGAGTGCAGCCACAGAGCAGAGCTCAGGCTGAATCCCAGCCCCCGTCCTGCACCTAGGCTAGTTCTCCTTGCAGGGGACAAAATTGTGGCACCAGGTCTGGTAGCCCTGGCAGAGCCAGTGAGAGACAGGACAGGCCTGGCCAGCACTGCTCAAAGTGCGGCTCTCCAACCAGTCTGTCCACGGGGATTAAGACAGGGAGAGAATGAGAGAAAGCCATAGGGAACCAGAAACTGAAGCAAGGAAACCGGGAAGAGAAGCGAGAGACGCAGACACCGTCATGTGCCTTGCCAAATGTAGCAGTTTGATATTATTGGTGAATTCCAAAAAGCAATATTGGATTATGTTTGTAAACTGGTCTTTCGCTCTGGGCATATTAGAGAGTATTGGATCCAAAAGTTTTACTTTTACTTGATTAAATAATGATGAAGGCTTTGATTGGGCCACGTCAGTAGGGCGTTGAGTCCCCGCCCCTTGGTGGGTGGGACTCAGAGATGAAAGACATGGCAAAGGACAGAGTTGGAGTTCTGTTGTGGAGTTTTTTAATGCTGGAGTCCGGGGAAGTAAGCACACAGAGGAGCTTGGTCGTGAGGAAGGAGAGAAGGCCCGGGAAAAGAGACGAGCCGTTTGCCTGATAGTCTACAGCTGGCCTTGTGGAGAGGAGCAAGCCTGAGCCTGGAGAAAAGCAAGCCCCAGGAAGAGAGGAACCCAGGAAGCCTGAACTCTTGGCGGATGTCGGCAGCCATCTTGCTCCAACATGTGGCAACAAACTTTGGTGAGGGAAGTAACTTATGCTTTATGGCCTGGTAACTGTAAGCTTCTACCCCCAATAAATACCCTTTTATAAATGCCAACAACTTTCTGGTAATTTGCATCAGCACCCCTTTGGCTGACTAATACACCATGTGAAAGAGGAAACCGGGATTGCCGGCAGCCCGTCTTTGGGGAGAAACAAAACTGGAAGACTGGCAGGCCCCATGCATCTGGAAGAGGTCAGGAGTGGGCACGTGGCTTCAGCAGGTCTAATCAAGAGCAAATCTCAGAATTTGGGGCGAAGAATTCTTTGGAAGAAGCCTTACTCTTCACTGCTGGCTTTGCATCTGTGAGGAGCAGAGGTTGCAGCACGTAGCAAGCTACTCCGTGGAACCTGAGGATGAAGAGAAACTGAGTCTCGACATCATTTGAGCTCTGAGTTACGGCCACTCAGTAGAATCTGATCATGAAACCAGTACGGAGTGGAGAAGAATGTGCTGTGCTGACATCATCTGAGCCTTGAATCTGGCAATGCCTGTGGCCAGTTATACTCCAGATGTTTCACATCGGGGCCAATACACTCACTTCACCCCTCAATAAACCAGTTGGAATTAGGAAAAAAAGAAGATAACCTAAGGACAAATCTTTATGGCTTGGTCTTTGGCAATGGATTCTGAGATATGACACCAAAAGCACAAGCAGCAAAAGAGACAATAGATAAATTTGATTTCATCAAAATCGAAAACTTGTGCTTTGAAGGAAATTATCAAGAAAGTGAAAAAACACTTTGCAAACCATATATTGGATAAGGGTTTAATATCCAGAATATATAAAGAACTTTTACAATGTAATAACAAAGAAAAACACCTCAATTAAAAAATGGACCAAGGACTTGAATAGACATTTTTCTAAAGATAGGCAAATGGCTAATAAACACATGAAAGATGTTTGCCATCATTAGCCATTAGGGAAATGCAAATTAAAACCACAATGAGATACTACTTCACACCCACAAGAATGGCTATTATTAAAAAACAAAACAGAAACCCTCAAAAAAAACCAAAGCATATTATCATTATTATTGAAATAATGAAAATGTTCTAATAATGAATAAAGTGATGAATGCACAACTATGTGATTATACCAAATACCATTGATTGTACACTTTGGATGAACTGTATGCTTTATTAATGTGTATCAATAAAATTGATTTGTTAAAACAAAACAAAACAAAACAAAAACACCAGAAAATAAGTGTTGGAGAGGATGTGGAGGAATTGGAACTCTAATGCATTGTTGGTGAAAATGTAAAATGTGCAGCCACTATGGAAAGCAATATGGCGGTTCCTCAAAAAATTAAATGTAGAATTACCATTTGACCTGGCAATACCACTTCTAGGTATATATCCAGAGTGTGAAAACGGGGTCACAAACAGATACTTGTACACCAGTGTTTATAGTAGCATTATCCACAATAGCCAAAAGCTGGAAACAAGGCAAATGTCCATCAACAAATGAAAGGATAAACAAAAGGTGATACATACCCACAATGGAATATTATTTGGCCATAAGAAAAAATGAAGTTACGAGACATGCTGCAACATGGAAGAACCTTGAAAATATTATGTCAGTGAAACAAGCAAGACACATAAAGATAAAAATTGTATGATATCACTTGTAAGAGATGACTAGAAATAGCAAAGTCACAGAGATAGAAAACAGATTAGAGGTTCCTGGGGGAGGGGGAGGGAGCTGTGGAGTAAAGGGACTAGGGAGAGTGTTTATAATTTTTTTTTAAAGAGCATATATCCAGAACATAAAGAAAACTCTAAATGTTTTTTGTTAAATCTCGAACAGAAACACATATATATGTGCACCAAACAATATATCCAAGAACGTTTAGAGTGGCATTATTTAAAATAGCTCTCAAATGAAACAGTCCAAATGTCCATTTAAAAAAAGCACAGAAAACAAAAGTCATGATAAAATGGGGTTTCAGGGTAAGGGAGGCAGAGAATTGGAGTGCTGTAGAGAAAAGAAAGGGGGGAGCGGCTGTGGCTCAATTGGTTGGGCTCCCGTTTACCTTATGGGGGGCCCTGGGTTCGATTCCCAGGGCCTCCTGGTGAAGGCAACTGGCCCGCGCGGCGCGGTGAGCTGACAGCCTGCATGGCGGGCACAGAAGATGATGCAACAAAGGGAGACAAGCAGACACAGATAAACGCAAAGCAAATGGACACAGCAAGCACAAGCAGCAAGGGGGGGATAAATAAATAAATAAATCTTAAAAAAAAAAGAGAGAGAGAAAAGAAAGGGAAGGGGAAGAGAATGGCGACTGCCCACATTCGTCACTTAACTCCTGATGCCTTGCGTGTGGGTAAGTGCCAACATAAAGAAATAAATATGAGAGTATGAGAAATGGTCAAAAGGAAGGAAACTACAGAACATTTCTCCTCTGAATTATACCTATTCTGAGAGAGTCATCACATATTATGCAAAGACGAGGGTTAGGATTCAGTCCAATGTGAGTTAGTTTAAATTCTGAAAAATGGCCATTTAATAGTTGTGTGATATTTGTCTACTTAAACTTGACACGTTTCCATATCCTCACCTGTTAAGGAAGGGGAAAATGCCTATGTTAAATTCTTAGGTTTTCTTTCTTTTAGTTTGCTTTTGGTTTGCTTGTTTTCTTTAGATTATTTAGTGGCACAAAATAGATATGAACAATGTTATTTCTCTTTTCTGTCCCCTTGTTTCTTTCATCTGAATGATATTGTACAATTCTGCACTTAGCCTGATCAAGCCTTCTGTGGATTTCACACTCCATACTTAGGAATATAAGCCAAGTTAAAGAGGAACGTGAGACATAATTGCAGTGGGGTGTGTGCATTGTGAACCAAAGATGCTGATTTAAAAAGTCTCCCTTCCTTAAACAATTTTTGGTTGAATTTTCTAGACGTTTAGAGGCTTTTACAATAAAAAAGACTGGTTTGTAGATACCAATGACTATTTGGGGATAGATAGAAGAATAAACAGATACACCCATCAGGGAAAAATAAATTTAAGATAGTAATAAATATAACTAAGTGCTTTCATCCCTTTTATGTACATTATCTTAATGCACACACACAATAACCAAATAAATAAATAAACAGAAGAAGAAGAGGAAGAAGCGGCATCACCGCTGCTCAGCACGTCATCACCCTTAATCCCTGTTTAAAGTCTGTCCGCGGGGAAGCAGATGTGGCGCTCAAGGCTTGGGCATCCATCTACCATACGGAAGGACCCAAGTTTGATCCCTGGGACCTCCTGGTAAAAAAAAGGCAAGTGGGTGAGCCCAGGCCCATGCAGATGCGCAATGAGCCACACAGCAAGAGGATGATGCAACAAAAGAGAGATGCAGGGGAGAGTCAAGGCGCGACGAGCCAGAAACCAGGAACTGAGGTGGCACAAGTGACAGGGTGCCTCTCTCCCACATTGGAGGTCACTAGGATTGAATCCCAGTGAAGCCTGGAGGAGAAAAATGTGAAGAGAAAGCAAACAGACGCAGAAGATCACCCAGCGAATGGACACAGACAGCAAGTGTGGGGGGGGAAACTCATAGAACTGTACAGCAAAATAAAAATAAAAGTCAATTAAAAAAAAATAATAAATGAATAAAGTCTGTCCGCGACCCTTAGGGTCTCAGAAGAATCTCCTGGCCTTCCCACACCTCCATGAGGGCCCACCCACCTTTTCTGCCTTACAGCTTTCCCGCCTCCTCCCTCCCACCCACTCCCCCCTCCTAGGAGTCGGGCTCTGGAACCCTGGGCTTGCCTCTGGGCTCTGCTCTGAAGCTCCAGCCAAGCCTTCCTTCAAGGGTCAGCTCACGAGTGACTTCCTCATCGCGTCCCCCTGCTCAGTGTGGTCACAGATGTCACTGCTCCTTTGGGTTGCTACTGGTTGCTGGCTTCCCCGCTGCACCCCTGTGCACAGTAGGTGCTCCACACACCTGTCCACCTGATGCAGGAAGGAAGCAATGAGGGGCGGCCTCCTCTGAGGGCGGGGCTTGGCACCTGAGCCATATCTGAGCCCCCTCCCCCTGCCCCCTTCCCTCCCTGGGAAATACCTGGCATCAGGAAATGCACCTTCTTCATTTACCACAGGTCTAGGGCCTTCCGCACGGCCTGAGCTCAAGCCCGAGCAGGCATAGACATAGCTGGGGCTTTGCTTCTCCCGGCCCACCCACCCCGCCCTCCTTCACTCGTCCCCCAAGCCCACCTTCCTGCCAAAGAAGAGTCTCTAGCCCCACCATTCCCATGCACTGCCGCGGCTCCCACTGCTAGCCTCTTCCTGGAAGCCCTGGACAGAGGGAGTGCTGTCCCATCCCCTGGACAGGGCTGGGGTCCTCTCATCAAGCAGGGCCTTGGCACCTCTCAAGTGCTCTGTCCCCATACAGACTCATCCTTTGAGCCACTCCAGCCCCAGGGACACCAAGAGGAATAAATGTAGTCCCTGCTTCCTGAATCCTGAGCTTAGCCTGGGGTCTTCATCCCTCCCTGTGTTCAGGAAAGACTTTTTTTTTTTTTCTTTATTTTTATTTTTTTTTATTTATTTATTTATACCCCCGTTGCTGCTTGTGTTTGCTGTGTCCATTTTGCTGTGTGTTTTCTCTGTGTCTGCTTATCTCCCTCTTGCTGTGAGGTCTCCCTGCATCAGCCCACCGCGCCGCCCGGGCCGGCCTGCCCTCACAAGGAGGCCCCAGGAAGCAAACCTGGGGCCTCCCATATGGTAGACGGGAGCTCTATCGATTGAGCCACACCCTCTTCCCCAGGAAAGACTTTTGAATAGCTTAGATTTCATGGCTCATGAGAAGGGATTAGAGGACTTGAAACAACTCTAAACCAGAAAGAGTGTCACTGGGAGCCCAACCTTCTCTTGTCTGCCCAGGGAGGCCGTAGGTGGCAGGTCAGAGCTAATGGGGAGCAGTCACAGAAAGCAGCGGGAAGGTGGGTGCTTTGTTCTGGCAC
>JAQZBX010043941.1:0-21507 GCA_029593785.1 Cabassous unicinctus
AAAAACAAATGAGCAGGGAGCAAATCTGACTCAAGCAATTGAGCACCTGCTTCCTACATGGGAGGTCCCAGGCTTGGTTCCCGGTGCCTCATAAAGAAAAACAGACAAGCAGACAATGAGCAAAAAAACAACAAGCAGACAACGAGCACAAACAATGAGCAAAAAACAATGAGCAAGCAGATGAGGGAGCCATCTGGAGGGCGGAAATACAATGAGATATCATTTTACACCTGTCAGAATGGCGACTATTAAAAAGACATAGAACTACGAGTGTTGGAGAGATAGGAACACTTATTCATTGTTGACAGGAGTGTAGAATGGTACAGGCACTATGAAGTACTGTTTGGCAGTTCCTAAAGAAGTTGAATATAGATTTGCCATGTTACCTGGCAATACCACTACTGGGTATATACCCAGAAGAACTGATAGCAATGACATGAACAAACTTCTGCACTCTGATGTTCATAGAGGCATTATTCATGATTGGCAAAAGCTGGAAACAACCCAAGTGTCCATCAACCAACGAATGGATAAACAGACTGTGATGTATTCACACAATGGAATATTATGCAGCTGTAAGAAATGAAGTTGTAAAGCATATGACCACATGGATGACCCTGGAGGACATTATGTTGAAGCAAGCCAGACACAAAAGGACAAATACTGTATGATTGTGCAACTATGAACTAAATATACTGAGTAATCTCATGGAGTTACTAACCTGAATATGGATCTCCAGAAAATAGAATGAGTTTAGTGAATGGAAAGCTGAGGGTTAACTTGTGCAGAATTGGTAGGAAGGATGTGTGTTAATATTTGGAAATGAATAGAAAAGGTGAAAGCCCAACATAATGTTTGTAAATAGCAGTACTATTACATGAGTATGAAAGTGGTTTAAAGAGAAAAGTCTAAGGTCATGTATATCACTAAAAGGAAAGCTAAAAATGTAACATGGAACTCTATAGCATAGTAAAACCACATATGAAATGTGAATATGGATAAAACTGCATATAATACTGTTTTTCTTTGAAGCTGAACAAATGTATGTTAATACTACAAAATGCTAATATCAGACAAATATTATGCTAAGTGAAAGAAACCAGATGCAAAGTACCACATATTGTATGATTCCATTTATAAAATATGTAAATATAAATCAATTTATAGAGATGAAATTAGATCAGTGGTTTTGTAGGGTTGGGGAAGGAATGCTAAGGGGTGTGGAGTTCTTCTTTTTGAAGTAATGAAATGGTTCTAAAATTTTTTGTGTTGATGAGTGCACAACTTGTGATTATACTAAAAGCCATTGATTATACAGTTTGGATAGATCATAAGGTATGTGAATGTATCTCAATAAATCTGCTTAATAAATAAATAATTGTGCAAGAATAGCCAGAAATAGCAGCTACATACAGAGGAAACGGATTGAGAGGTGAAGAATTTTGTCTGTTTTTGTTTGCTATTATTATTATTGAAATAATAAAAATGCTTTGATAATGATTGAAGTGAGGAATGCACAACTATGTGATTATACCAAATACCATTGATTATAACTTTGGATGAATTGTATGCTTTATTAATATATATCAATAAATAAATGATTTTTTTTAAAACAAGAGTAGTGCCGTTGGTCCTGAACAGACTGTGTTCGACCTCCATTTCCATTTCTTATGAGTTGTGTAACCTTGAGAAAATTACTTAATCTTTTAAAGCCTCAGTTTTCTCTTCTGAAAAATAAGACCAATACCTACCTCAAAGGGCTCTAAGGATTAATTATGCTAAAGGATCTAAAGTATCTCCAGTGCTTGATTCACAGTAAACAATCAGTGCATTTTGCTATTATTTTTTTCTTTTCCATACTAAAGCCAACTCCATTATAGGTTTCTGTTAAATTAATTGACTAACAGATAAACTCAAACTTTATCAAAGTAACATTTATCAAGAACCTATAAGTGCCAAACACTACTAAATCTCTAAGGAAAGGGAAATAAGAGATCCCTTTGTAGATCCCTCTTCTGCACACACCCCTCTAAATTTAGGAATTGGGATCTGTTCTGAGCCCTCTGCACTTAAGCTTTACTCCTTCCCTGGGTAATCATTTATTCCCAAGAATTTAAATACTTCTCTGAGAAAATGCATACATATAATTGCGTACTTAGATATATGACAGAAACCTCAAAACAATTTAAACCTCCTCCATTCCAAGAGGGTACCAGGGTTCAGACCTTGATCCTCTTTTCTGTTTACACTCTCCTCCACGTCCTCATGGCTTTAAATGCCACCTACATCTGATGACTCCTGAATTCACATCTCCAATTCAGCCCTCTTCCCAAACAACAGACATATACAACTGACTACCAACTCAACATCTTCACTTGAATGACTAATAGATATTTGAAATGCAACATGAACTCCTTCCCCTCCCCCTAAAACCTATACTACCTGGAGTGTCCACCTTTTAAAATGGTAAGCCCATTTGTTTAATGCTCAAAAACAAAACTTGTCTGTCATCCTTTAGTGTCTCTCTTACATCCTAAATCCAACCTGACAGGAAATTTGTTGGTTCTACCTTGAAACAATATCCAGAATCTGACCACCTCCTCTGTTCTCACCCTGTTCCAAGTTAAGTGGTTTCTTTCCTTCTATCAGATAATGAATTCTCAAAGTAGCAGCCAGAGTGATGTTTTTAAAAAGTCAAATCATGTCATTCTCCCACTCAAAATCTCCAATGGCACCTTCATTTAGAGTAAAAGACAAAGTTCTTACAGTGACCTACAAGGCTTTACATGAAGCAGCACCCCATTACTTTTGTCCTCATTTCTTACTACTCCTCCCTCTTTATTTTTGTTAATGACCTATGTTTCTAATTACAAAGGAAGACATACAGTAGGAAAACGGGTGATAAATATTAGCTGATCCTACCTTAACTCAGATAAAATGAAGCCTATTTGCCTGACTAGTTCCTGGCAATTTTGCTCACAATGATAATAGAACTCAGTTTATTCTTGTTAGAAAAAGTAATATTTCTAAATAATGTTGTTTATGGAAAATTGTGGAAGATGAATAAAAAATAGAGAAACATTAAATTGTTGCTTGTCTTTAGACTATCACAAGCAATAAATTCTGTGATAATATTGTTTTTCTTGTTCCCTAGCACCACATCTAGAAAGGCTCTTGTTTGGGTATGGTTTTTGTTTGTTTAGGACTTTTATTTAATCCCACTCTTTTTGTTCTTTTAGCCACACTGGCTCCCTTATTCTTCCTTCACCATTCTAAGCACGCTCCTCCTGCTTTAGGGTCTTAAAAAATCCAAATGGTTAACTTCCTCATCTCCTCCTAGTCTTGGTCCAAATATCTCTTTTTCAATAAGGTCCTCTCCTATCATCCTATTTAAAACTGGAAAATGCCCCTTAACCCCCAATACTTCCATACTTCTTATCCTGCTCTACATTTCCTTTTTTCCGCAGTATTTACCATCTTCTAAAATGTAAAAAATTTGCTTGCATGCTATGCTTATCCTATATTGTCTGTCGTCCCTCATTATAATATAAGCAAGACAGCAGTGTCCTTTGTTTTGGCCACTGATATATCCCGAATACCTAAAACAGCATCTGGACTATAGTTTGCATTCAATAAATATTTGCTGAGTAAATGAATGGACAATCGTGGAAGTTATGGTCATGGATGAAATTGCCTGGAACAATTGGTCAAATGAAAATTGGTCAATAGATCAAGAATACTTACAATGTTGAGGGCAGAGGAAGAGGAGCCAGTGAAGGAGGATTGAGAAGAAAGTTTAAGAGGTGGATGGATAACTTAAAGTGGTTAAAGGTAAATAATCTCAAAGAAGCCAACTATGTTGATTATCACAAAGAAGCATGTATTGACTCTGGCAGCTAGAAACCAAAGGAAAAAAGGTAGAAATTTTTAGAAATTATTATAGCTACAAAACGGAATCATTCTCTGCATGTCTATGGAAATATGCTCCATTTCATAAGCATATATGACAGGTTTTTAGATACAGAGGGTTCAGTTCATTAACCTCACATTTAAAAACTGATTCTTGCTTTGCTTGCCTCACTCCATTCATATAAGTACTGTTATAATTAACTGTCAGTACAGATTAACCAAATTTTGGTTACAGTAACATGCTGTTTAAACATGAGGATTTATCTATGTCATTTGGGTACAAATTAAGCCTTTAAATCTCGTTTTAAATCTATTTGAAGTTTATTTATAAACTTCAACGTCTTTTGTCCAAAATATATTCTAAAAGGAATGCCAATCATACTTATAATCAACTAATATCTCAAAATCTTAACCATGACCATTTGTGGCATATTTTGTCCTCTAAATCCCCTGAATTCCCATACTCATAAGACTCTTAAGCCAAATATCTTAAGAGCTAGCAAGATGAATAAATTAGATTACCTTTGAAAAAATTTAAATGATTGCTCACCACTAAAAACCTTGATAGGTGAAAGCTACAGAATAAACTCAAGGAATATCATAATATCCATTCAGAATGATGGTAAAAATTTTTTCAATTAAATATTTGTGTGTCTATCATGAGCCAAGCATTGTTCTAGACACTTGGGGATAGAGAAGTGAACTAAACAGACAAAAATCCTTGCCCCTGTTTAACTTTTTAGTTTTTCTGTTTTGTTTTGTTTTGTTTTGAGGTACCGGGGCCGGGGATTAAACCCCAGACCTCGTATGTGGAAAGCCAGCACTCAACCACTGAGCCATATCAGCTCCCCTGAGTTTTGTTTGTTTGTTTCTTAGCTTGTTGGTTTTTTTTTTTTTTCTTTTAGGAGGCACTGGGGACCAAACCTGGGATCTCCCATGTGGGAAGCAGGTGCTCAACCACTTGAGCCACATCCACTCCCTTTCCAAATTTTATTGTTCATCTTGCTCACCCATTTATTTTGAAGACAAGAAAATTATAGATTAGAGATGTTTAAAAAGTTGTCCAAAATGATAAGGGATTAATGGAGGTATGTACAAAGTGCCACAAGGAGTAAGAGGCAGATCAAGATAATCAAAGACTTCACAAAAGGATCTAATGAACACAGTCTTATAAGATGGGTGTTTTGGTTTCCTTGGCTGCTCAAGCAAATACCATGCAATTGTTCAACTTAAACACTGGGATTTATTTGCTCACAGTTTAAGACTAAGAGAAAGTCCAGATCAAAGCATCATCAAGGTGATGCTTTATTCCTGAAGATTGGCATTCTGTGGCTGGCTGTCAGTGGTCCTTGACTTCTCTGTCATGACTGCACAAGGCAGCCTCTCTGTTCTCTTCTGGAGACTGTTGAATTGCAGCTTCTTGCTTCCTGTGGCTTTCTCTCTTTCTGTCTGAATTTCACTCTGCTTATAAAAGACTCCAGTAATAGATTTAAGACCCATCCTGACTGAGGTGGGCCATAACTTAACTGAAGCAACCTCATCAAAAAGTCCTACTTACAAGGGGTTCACACCCACAAGAATGGATTAAGTTTAAGAACATGTTTCTCTGGGGTACATACTCTCCAAACAATAAGCAAGATTTGACCCAGAATTGAAAAGCAAGGGGAAGAACATGTACAGAGTGAAAAACTGTGTAAGAGGTGGGTTCAGTGGTGGATTGGGAAATTGAGTACCAGTAAGTAGGTATGGAATGCAGAAGCAGTTTAGAAGTTCAATTTTGGATATGTGTTGGAAATACATGAAAAACATGAGATGTCCAGGGAAATGTTGGTCTGGAGATGATTCCAAGAGAAAGATTTTATATTGTATTATACACACCCCCACACACAGCAACACAAACACGTGTGTGTATATTTGTGTGTGTGTGTATGTGTGTGTGTGTATATATATATGTGTGTGTGTGTGTATATATATATTAATATAGTGCCAATGACAGAATTATGGCAACAAATAGTGATTTCTAATATGGCATTCTGAACTACACCACGTTATTTTTTCAAAGCAAAAAGTCCTGGCATTTCAGAACTCAATGAAGCCTGAGAGATGATCTAAGTGACCTAGTGCATTTCAAGCTGTACTTTTTGGAAGCTTTGACAAGGAAACTAGTAATAGAGAGAACTCCAGGACCCTCAAATGTATTTCAGCCAGAGAAACTCTCTTTCTTCAGTTTCATAGGATTCTTCAGATAAAAACAGTTTGAAAACCACTCATCTAATATAAAACATTCATTTTATATAGCTAGTTCAGGCATAACAGTCCACCAGTGCTGGTTTATGCTTGTGTGCAAAACATTCTTTCCAAACTTCCTTATTGGTAAATACCTACTAGGCTCCAGAATAACTTATAGGAAGTGACCATTTGAGGTAGAATGTTCCAGATGGGGTTAAGTGCCCCTCCTCAGTGCTTATATAGTACCCCAAGGACAGCATTATCACCTTGTATTTGTCTGTTTTCCTTATAATACTATAAACATCCTAAAACCAAGGTCCATATTTTTATCTCTGTATATCTAGTACCCAACACACTCTCTGGACAAATAAACGAATGAATGAATGAGTAAATGAATAAATTCATGAGTAAACTGAGAGTTGGAGAGGCTGACTTGCCCAAGATCACACAGCTAGTTAGGGGAAACTAGAACCCACAACTCTCCATTGTTTATACCATTATAAATGTTGCCTACCTATCTTAATTAAGTATATGCACTCTTAAGGTTTCCCTTCTTGAATTGGCTTTCCTTACTCTGCTTAGTTGTCCAAAACCAATATTTATATGTTGTATGCTGTCCTACAGAATATATTAGTATTTATTAGGCCAATCAAGAGAATTCCGGGGACAAAGGCCAAGAATAAAATGTCTCTTCAGTCCTAAAATCCATATTTACAAGACCAAATCAAGTCTTGCTAATATAAAATACCATGTGGTTGGTTCAGCCATGCCAATCCACTTGTAGGGACTAACTCAATAGCAAGCATAAATGTCTATTAAATGAAGATTGTAAGCACTACATAAAATTAGAAAAATGTAAAACTTTCATTTCTGTCATAAGGGAGGAGAAATCTTCAAGTCAAGCCAACAAATGGCCCTCCAGAAAAAAAATCAAGAAGGAACTCAAAACTCCTGTAAAGAAGGAAAATAAAAGTCTTCTCTTGGGGGATCTTATGTTGCCTTCACCATGATTTACATTCCTTAAGCCTATGAACAATTCCAATTTTACCTAAGTGAAAATAATAGACTTAAGGTAGTTGCACTTATTTCTTTTTACATCTATTCTCCAAATTCAATGCAAGCTCCTGTCTGATGTATGACAGAGAATAAATAAATATATATTTCATAATGGTCACAAAATTCTATGCTATTGATAAAATGAAATAAAGGGTTCTTTCCTCTTTCTTCATTTTAGATTCTCCAGAATGGTATCAGTTTTACAATACTGGTCTTGATCAGTATGAGATTCTCAAGTGAATAATATAGAATGGGTATTACTAAAAGTAAACACTTCACCTATTGTAAATCTTTTTTTGTTTTGCTTTTACAAGTATAAAGGGGTTTTTGATGTGTTGAAGGAGTTTTCTTATTTTTTAACCTTCTATTTGACCTAGATTCAGAGTGGAAAACTCTTTTGAAGACATAATATATATAAAGGTAAAGTTACATTAAAATTATTGATATTTAATATTTCAGTTAATACAATTATTTTTCCATTACTTTTAAGACAAAGCATTTACCACATTTCTTAATTCTATATTCAGTGAGTTTTTATTTTGTTTGATTCACAGAACTTTCACACCAGTATACTGTCCAAGCCCACTAAGTGGCATCACACCTCTACTTTATGTAGCTCAGACAAGACAGTCGAATATCTTAAAGATACTCCTGCAATATGGAATCCTAGAAAGAGAAAAAAACCCTGTCAACATTGTGTTAACAATATTGCTCTACCCTTCAAGAGTGAGAATAATGGTTGATCACGAGTTGGTAGACATCCAGGAAGATGCCAAAACATGTTTAGTGCTATGTTCCAGAGTGCTTTCTGTTATTTCAGTCAGGGAAATCGAGGTAAGCAAAATATTGTTCTTTGGGTTTGTGAGCAATAGAAATCAACCTGTTTGAGTGGCAAAGAATTTCACAGTTTAATAGCTAAAATAAAGTAGCATTGGGCAAGAAGGTGAAGAATAGCATTTAAAATTGCTTAAAGAACACTTTAAATGCCTCTGCTTTACATTTCCATACTTCCCAGTAGTTTCCCCTATCATAGCACATATATTTTATTGTAAATATATGTTTAGATATCTTTACCTCTAGAGCCTGGGTCTTGTGAATACAGATACTGTGTCTATTCTGCATTGCCTAGCAAGTATCCTAAGAACCTAGCACAGAACTGAGCATATACTAGAGAGTCTTTAAATAGTTGATGATTGAATAATTAATAAATTATATCCTTTAAAGCTAAAGTGTCACGTAGCCTATATAGATTCTAGTGTGGGAATATCTGTGTAATACAGAAATTCCCTTTACTCCTATGTCAACCTATCAATATTTAGCTTCTAGAATTAAATCTTTAAAAAGATATCTTAAACTTAAAAAGGTATCCTTTCATCATTTGGATGGCCTTCCAGTTATATTTTTTGTGGCTCAGCTCTTTGAAGTTTTACTCTATAATGGTTTGATCTACCTGGGGAACTTTTAGGATTTTATGTTGCCTATGTCCAATCCTAGACCAACTGAATCAGAATCTCAGGAGTAGGATCTGGGCATTGATATTTTTTCAGGTTCCACAGATAATTTGAGTATATAGCTAAGGTTAACAATTACTACTATAGGTGAAGAAGCTAATCAGATATAAGTGTATGATCTGTCTAAAATTTAAAATGTATCCAGATTCATAGTTGCAAAAATAATTTGCTTTCTGTCATATATATATAATTTAAACTATGTGTCTTTGTGAGAATAAAATGGGAATAAAAACATCTGCCTAGGGTGGAAGTGCTTTGGAGAAAAATGTTAAGATTATACAAATTTAAGATCTAGTTTGTGAATTTAAATAAAAATAAATTGTTAATAATTTTTACTAATCCAATGATTAATATTACAAAAGTAAAATATTTCCCTTTTCTTCAGACACAGCTGAGTTTAGGAAGACGTCCAATTATTTCAAATTGGTTGGATTACATTCCTTCAACAAGATACAAAGATCCATGTGAACTAATACATCTTTGCAGACTGACCATCAGGGCTCAATTATTGACCAACAATATGCTCCCAAATGGAATATTTTCACTTTTAACTCCTGTTCGTCTACAAAACTACCTGAATTTAGAAAGCTAATACACTTTATTCTGAATTCTTAAAGGATGCTCACCACTGCATGGTTTAGATCTAAATAAACTTAATCAAAATTTATTGCATTGAATATTCAATTACAAAATTTTTTTTATTATAAAATTTTTTTTCACATAACATCCTAAATGCATCACTTTTTAATCAATTTATGGCTCTGCCCATTAACTTTCTATGCAGTGGGAAAATTATATACATTTTGATGCAAAGAAATAAAAGAACTATTTTGATCCAACATTACATCAAAATGAAAATGTCAGGTAAAGTCGTTCTTTGGTTACAATGAAACTAATGTAAAATTTTTAAAGAATGTATTTAAAGGCATTAATTTTTTAGCTTTTTCCTTTTGAATACATAGGGTACAAACTGTTGTAACACAAAGATGAGCACTGTGAGACAGTTTTCCATGGGTCTCTACAGTTTGCCCATCTTATGAACATAGGCATTAACTGCCTTTTATTCTGGACTTGTTTTTGAAGGATGTTTGTAGAGTGAACAGTTTGGAAGATAGGTGGAGTCTCAGGAGGAGAGGGCAAGCTTGTTTACTATTAGGTATAATAAAGATAACGTTTCCATCCTGAGTAAAGGTTGAGCAGGTTTGCTTTTGAATTATTAAAGATTGGAGTTTACCAAGCTCAGGTTTTCTCAGTTGTGACACAAATCCACCGTATACGCATCTACGTTGATCGCCATCATGGGAGTGGTGGCGGATAATGGAAGTGACATGAATATGAAGCTCATACTGCCTGATAAGCCATTAGTAGCAAGGCCTTTTGTTTCTGACTTAGGAATCTCTGCCATGTCTTCTGCCAGCAAACATGAAACTGAGAGGCTAACCTGCTAGTTTTACAAGTAGCATAAAAATCTCAGAGCCTTCAGAGTTTTTGAAAATGAGCATCTGTTCCCACCCCAACAATCTTAGTAGCTATACACTTATTGTTTATGTATGTTCACATATAAATGATATACTTCAGTAAGTTGTTTTTAAACTGAAAAGAAAAAAAAGAGAAGTGGGAAAAAATAACCAAGGAAAAAGATAAAACATCACTGTTTGCTGAAGAATTATCAGAATAGCTTGGGAAAAAAAAAAAAAAAAAAGTACAAGTCTGGGGAACTTATAGTTGATCAAGATGGCAGCTTAAAACACTCCAGGGTGTGCTGTTCCCCCACAGAATCTTTGAACAATAAGCAAAAACAGGCAGAGCATTCTTCAAAATTCCAGAAAAGTTAAAAGATTACAGTAACTGGACAAATTCTAAAATCAAGAAACACAGCTTTAAAAAATGGTAGGAGAAGCTCTCGGTGCCCTGGCTGGACCTTCTCCCACGCCCTCCCTGGTGCAGTGTGGAGCTGGCCTGCACTGCCATTCTGGGTGCCCGGCCAGAATAATAGGGTGATATATGGGAACTCTTTCATGCATGTGATTTTTTTCTGTAAACCTACAACTACTCTAATAAAAAACAAAACTAAACTCAAAACTGACAGTACAAAGTGCTGGCAAAGATGTGCAACAATTAGAACTCTCATACATGGCTGGTGGGAATGCAAAGTGGTATACTCAGGAAAGTTTGGCTGCTTCCTATAAAGTTAAACATACATTTACCATATACTACAGCCATTCCAATCCATTTAACCCAGATAAATGAAAACCTATGTTCTCACAAAAACCTGTACATGAAAGTTTGTAGCAGCTTTATTCATAGCCACCAAAAACTGGGAATTCAATTATCTTTCAATAAATGAATGAATAAACTGTGGTATATCAAACAATGGAATACCGGTCATCAATAAAAAGAAGACACACACAAAAACATGGCTAAATTTCAAATGCATTATGCTGAGTGAAAGAAGCCAGTCTCAAAATAATACTATATGATTCCATTTATTTGACATTCTGGAAAAGGCAAAAGTATAGGGAAGGAAAACAGGTCAGTGATCGCTGGGTTAGTTAAGGGTTGGGGAAGGATTTGATCACAAAGGGACAGCATGAAAGGAAGTTTTGGGAGTGATGATACTATTTTGTATCCTGATAGTGCATGAATCTATGAACGTCCTAAAATTCATAGGACTGTACATCCAAAATTGAGTTAATTTTGCTGTATATAAATTTAAAAATAAACAAACGCATTACTTCCTAGGTATGAGGATTAGCTGAACCCTTCCTCGACCCTCACATAACCTACCCCTAGATTAGAAAAAGACTACCTTATTTATAAAATATTTTTTTTATTTTTAAAGAAGCTTTAGATTACATATATGTTACATAAAAAATATAAGGGATTCCCATATGCACCACTCCCTCCCCCTCCCACACTTTCCCACATTAACAACATCCTTCATTAGTGTGGTTCACTTGTTACAATTGATGAACCCATATTGAAGCACTGCTACTAACCATGGACTACAGTTTACATTATAGTTTACACTTTGTTCCACACAATTTTGTAGGTTATGACAAAATATACAATGGCCTGTATCCGCCACTGCAATGTCATGCAGGACAAATCCAATGTCCCAAAAATGCACCCATATTACACCTATTCGTCCCTCTCCCACCCCTCAGAACTTCTGGTAGCCACTGCCTTTACATCAATGATAAAAATTCTTCCATTGCTAGAATAAGTCTATAGTAGAATAATAATAAGTCTACTTTAGTCCATTGTTCATTCCCCAGTCTTGAGGATTTTGGGAAGGTGATGCCCACTCTTCTTCTAATTGAGAGAGGGCTTAGATCCCATAGGGCAGATAGATGAAGCTACCTTGGCTTGCAGTTGCAGATACTCTCTGTTCCTTGGGGTGGGCATTGTCCATCATGTCCTTGTTAGTTGTCCTGGGTGAGTCCGATGAACTGGAGAGTAGGTGTTGCAACTCTGCTGAAATTCAGGGCCCAACTGGCACATGGACAGACCAAAGATTTAAGATTCTAGGACATATATTTATCAAGTACAGTGCTAATTATGGGTTCAAATAAAAGGGGCAGAAGAGCCATGTGTAGGGAAACTATAAATGAGTCTAACTCTGTTACACTGGGGAGCATAACTTCCAAAGTAAGGCCCACTGACAGTGCTGAATTCCTGAGCTGTCTGCACTGCTTATAATTTCTGTATATCTCTAGAGCCCTCAGGAGTCCCGCTATTTGAGGCACTGTTTACTGTGGCAGTCAATGAGATCATGCTGAGACTTGCATAAGTGTAACCTCTGGAATGACCTCCCAACTCACTTTGAAACTTCTTAGCCATAAAAACTCATTTGTATTTACCATTGCCCCCTTTTGGTCAAGGTCTTTTTCCAGTTGCATTGCTAGTTGGTGCTTGGTAATAATCCCTTGATGCCAGGAAGGCTCATCCCGAGGAGTCATGTCCCACGCTGGGGGGAAGATAGTGCATTTATATGCTGAGTTTGACTTAGAGAAAGGCGATATTTAAGCAACAAGGAGACTTTCAGGAGGTAGCTCTTAGGCAGTATATAATACTAGGCTAAGTTTCAATTTCACAAGAAAAGGTTCATAAGTACAATGATCAATGTCAAGGGCCTGGCATAATGAGACTACCTTATTTTATTAGTTTCCTAGGGCTGCTGTAACAAAGTACCACAAACTAGGTGGCTTAAGAAAATAGAATATTATTCTCTCACAGTTCTCGAGGCTAAAAGTCCCAAATCAGGTATCAGCAGGGCCATGCTCTGTCTGAAAGCTGTAGAGAAGAATCCTTTCTTGTCTCTTCCAGCTTCTGGAAATTCCAGGAAATCCTTGGTGCTCCTTGGCTTTTAGATGCATCATTCCAATATCTGCCTTTGTCTTCACATGTCAAAGACATGTCTGTCCTCCTCTGTCTGTCCTCCTCTTCTTATAAGAACACCAGTCATACTGGATTAAGACCCCACCCTACTCCAGTACGATGTCACCATAACTGAACTAAGGTTAACAGCTTAATACACAAATAAGGTCACATTCTGAGGTATTAGGAGTTAGAACTTCAATATATATTTTGGGGGGACAATTTATCCTATAAAGAGAAAAGTGAAATAGATGAAAAGAGTGGCTTTGAGATGGAAATTAAAGGAGTTGCAAAAACATTATGGACATTTATCTTAAAAGGCTGGATTATGACATTGATCAATAATTTTAGAGAAAGGCAATGAGGAGCTAAAGAATGAAACAAATAAATATTAAATTTTAAAAATGGACTAATTTTCTCCCTAGTATTCACCTCAATTCTACAGCCCCATGATGGATAATAATTACATCTTCATTTGATTTGCTTTTTAGTATGTTTTTGCTACACACAAAACAGTATAAGAAAAAGATAATTTAATTGTGAGAAGGTCTTAATCTATTTTTATTTTAGGGCTTAATCAGTTGGTTGCAGTTGTTGTTCTAACTGATCAAAAAAATCTTAAAAGTCTGCTGGAATCTAACATTGGAGTTAAACCCAAAGAGAAGATAATGCAGTTGAGGAAATGATATTCAGTATATTTTATACTTTATGCCTGTTTGCCTATTTTTAATTCTATTGCCTGTTCTCCTTGGGACTTTTAATGCTTTCTGTCTTTTATTCCCTGTCCTCTCTTTCAGAAAAAAAAACAATCTGCCATGCCCTTTCCCTTCTCATTGCCTTCTAGAAATTTGCCACAAGCCTAAATTATCTAATTATTTTTAGGAATGACCATATGAAATTCATATCAAAGACTGTGAATTTAAAAAAAAAAGGCTGTGAATTATAACATGGCTAATGGTCAAGTCCCAATACTGTCATACTCTTTCTAAAGCATGACAATAGGAAATGTAAGAAACCTAACAAGGCATTTAATATATATTTAATGGAAACAACAAATTACAATATCCAAAAAAGTATGTAAGTCATTTAAATTAAACTTTTTCAATATATATGACTACTGTATTACTCAGCCAAAGGGGTGCTGATGCAAAGTACCAGAACTCTGTTGGCTTATATAAAGGGTATTTATTTGGGGTAGATGCTTACAGTCCCATGGCCCTAAAGAGTCCAACTCAAGGTACTATAACAGGTACTTTCTTACTTAAAGTCATTTGCCACATGTTGAAGCAAGATGGTGGGCTATTTCTGCAAGGTTCAGCCTTCCTTCTTCCTCTGAAGGTTCCATGGTCCCAGCTTCTTCTGATCTTAGTTGTAGGCTGGCATAAGGCTCATCTCTCTTCCCGGGGTGTGTTTCTTTCCAGGTTCAGCTGCTCTGTTCTCTTCACAAGGTCAGCTGTAAACTATTAGGCAAATGGCACAACTCTCCCTAGGGCTCCAGCGTCAAAACCAAGTTCTCTCCTCTGCCATGTCTTTTTCTTTGTATATCTACTTCTGTGTGAGAGTCTGTTTTATCAGCCCACCAAGGGGCAGGGACTCAACCCTACATGCCCTAATGATGTGGTCGAATCAAAGCCCTAATCTTGATTTAATAAAGTAAAAGTGAAACCTCTCAGTTTAATACAATCAAAAGGGTATCATGCCCAGAGGAACAGACCAGTTTACAAATATAATCAATATTTTTTTTTGGAATTCATAAATAATATCAAACTGCCACAGCTACTAATATTAACTTAAAATGCTAAGAGTTTAATAGCTAAAGTTAACAAATATTAATATTAAATATTTTAAAATGCATGCATATATCAACTAAAAATAGGGCCACACCAGTCTATGAATAATTTATTTGGTCAAATTACTATGAATATTGCAGATTATTGAATAAATGGTTCAAATGTATATCCTGAATTCTATACACTAACTGCCCAAGAAATGAATAATTTCCCTATCTTTGACCATTGGCTGAGATTATGCAAATAAGTCATTTACTGAAATGGAATTGCAGAAGCAATGTGTTTGAGAAGACAACTCTTTGTAGCTACTGAACAACTTATGGTCTTCCATTTTCTTTTAACTATTTAAGAAACAAAAAAGACCTTTGGGTAAACTGTGAAATAGTTGTGTAAGCCACATGACTGTGGAAAAACAGTTCTATAAATTGTTCTCTTGTGAATAAACGAGGCAAATAAACAAAGTATTCTGCCTTGGTTACCCACCTAAAAAATATGTTCAAAAATGAAAATTGGGTAAAGGGAGGAGTCTATTGAGTAGAAAATGGAACTACTGGATATTTGGAAAACCGAAAGGGCCAATGATGCTACTTCTTCCAGAAACCTTTTCTACATTACAAAAAATCTATTTACTTATTTTCACCCTTTAGAACTACACTGAATGTCAAGAATATTTTAAAAATTCCAATATCATTCTAATGAACTTCAGAAGCATCCAGTGCTAGAATCTGTGGGTACTAATTCAGAACTTATTGAGTCAAGTCAAAAAGTATTATTAGGGAGTGAATATGGCTCAAGTGGTTGAGCGCCTGCTTCCCACATGGGAAGTCCTGGATTTGGTTCCTGATGCCTCCTAAAAAGCAAAACAAAACAAACAACAAGCAAAACAAATGAAAAACCAACTCAGGGGAGCCAATGTGGCTTACTGGTTGAGTGCCAGCTTCCCACATACGAGGTCCTGGGTTCAATCCCTGGCCCTGGTACCTCAAAAAAAAAAAAAAAAAAAAAATTATTATTACCTCAGAATAGAGTGTAAAAGAAAAACTCACAAAAGTTTCCATGACTTAAACAGAACGTTTATTGTTTTAGGCTAAGGTATTTACAATAATATTTTAAACCACCACTTGTAAGTAAAAGTAAACTTAGGATTTAACAATGTGAGTTTTCATAAATGACAAAAGTGCTAAAATTATACAGAATTTTTCTAACAAAATCATTCCTTCAAATAGTTCTCATTTATTGTTATAATGATAATTTATTTTCTCTTGCAGAATATATAAATGACAATTCTGAGCTTAATATAATGTAATTTTCAATTAAGAAATAAAATTTAGTGAATATTATTTTCTTTTGATCTTAGGGGGAAAATGAATTCTAGGGTTCTCATATAAAGATAAATCATTTCATTAATGAAAAATATAAATTGTTATTATCCTTCAGTCTTATCTGAAACTTGTTCAGGCCTGGGAAAATATGCTTCATACTTCTTCTTGAGATTACTTAAATATATTCGTAAACTGTCTGGATCCAATTTAGAGTTTCGAGCAGTTTGAACAAGCCTACTGGCTAGATGGTACACAGCTCTCTGTCTTTCCATCTCAGGGGTACTCTTTTGGTTTTGCTGTTATTGAAAAATAATATATATATTAAAAAATGAATACTAATTTTCATTTAAATCACATTTTGGCAATATTGTATCTTCTTCTTTAGAATTATAGAACTCAAGTGTTAAATGATCCCTTTGGATAAATCAGTTCCATGCCACTAGCAAAATATATATCAAAAGAAGTAAAGAAATATCATTTTGGAGTATAAAATTTCTTATGAATATTTACTACTTTTTGACAGATCTCTATATTCTTAAAATCACATTTTAATGAAAAAAATTCTAAGTAGGTCAGATTTCTTAAAACAATACCAAAAATTAATGAAAAATCCACCAGAGATATGTACTACAAACATATTATCATTAAAAATGGTATCAGAAAATAGCACTGCTCAAATTTTTATACAATATACATAATCCTAAATATCACATAAGAGTACTACTCTGCTATCTCCTACTGGGTCATCAGTAAACTGTCCCTTAAAAGAGTTCATATATAAAAATTGCTGGAGCCTAGAGATTATACTGTCTGAGGCATGGATTACATTTAAAAAAATAAAAGGCATAAATACCTATGGGATACTATGCCTTAATTCTTAACAATTATACTTAAGGATGTTGAAAAAAATAATGTTTAAAATTGGAATTTCCTAATAGTTTGGAAGGCCTTCAGATATTCAGTCCTTGATATTCAGTCATGGTTGGAAGTATAGCTGGAAAATTTTGAGTTCACCTCTTTTCCTGAACTAGATAACTGAAACACTGCATTTTTTTTCCACTTTTTTTATTTTTTAAAAGATATTTCGATTACATAAATGTTACAGAGAATATATAGGGGATTCCCATATGCGAAACACTGCATTTTTAATATTAACTGTTTATGGAACGTATTAGTGAGTTTCCCAGAAATAAAACCCCATAAACTCTTTCTGAATATCAATCAATTTCAGATTTTTTTTCCCTCTCATAAAATTCCTTCTAATAAAATTCTATGATATCGAATAAGTTTACTAAATAGTTACCCATCTATTTGATACATAATTGGTCAACTATTCATTAATTAATAATGTTATTGAATATCTACCATAATCAATGTTTCAGGCCCTATACCTTGGGTTTATGTGTTATGGGGATAAAAAAATGTATAACTGACATTATACTATAAGGAGATTACAGTCTTCAAGCAGAAAGATATACTTATAAGCAACTAATTATGGTAATTGTGAAAAGTCCCATAAGAGAGATACAAAATGCACAGAAGCAAAATGCACATCACTTCTGGCTCAGATCAAGAAAGTCTTAAATAAGATGTAGCATTTGGATGAATCTTGATAGATAGAAAAGCCTAGAAAGGAGGACATCTGGACAGAGGCAACAGCTTGAGCTGGCACATTAAAAAGGTCATAATGATGAAATGGCAGGTAATTCAAAGTGGCAGAAATGTAGTGTGATGGTTTGAAGCTCTATGTACCTAGGAAAGTATGTTCTTAAAATTAATCCTTTCCTGTGAATGTGGTCTAATTGTAAGTAGAAACTTTTGTTGAGGAGGATCTTAAGATGTGACCCACCGAGGAATTTCACTGCCTGACCTTGAAACATATTACCAAGCTACAGTGGTCAAAACAGCATGGTACTGGCATAAAGATAGACACATCAATCAGTGGAATAGAATTGAGAACCCAGAAATAAACCCTCACCTATACAGTCAACTAGTTTTTGACAAACCTACCAAGTCCATGTTAAAAGGACAAAACAGTCTCTTCAACAAACAGTGTGGGGAGAACTGGATATCTATCAACAAAAGAATGAAAGAGGACCTCTATCTCATCCCCTATACAAGAATCAACTCAAATTGGATTAAAGATCTAAATATAAAAGCCAGGACCATAAAACCATAAAACTACTAGAACAAAATGTAGGGAAACATCTTCAAGACCTTCTAGTAGGTGGTGGTTTCTTGGACCTTACACCCAAAGCATGTGCAACAAAAGAAAAAATAGATAAATGGGACCTCCTCAAAATTAAACACTTTTGCACCTCACAGGACTTTGTCAAAAGAGTGAAAAGGCAGCCAACTCAATGGGAAAAAATATTTGGAAATCACATATCTGATAAGGGTTTAATATCCAGGATATATAAAGAGATGTTACAACTCAACAATAAAAAGACAAACGACCCAATTAAAAAATGGGCAAAAGACTTGAATAGGCATTTGTCCAAAGAAGAAGTACAAATGGCAAAAAAACACATGAAGAAATGCTCAATATCACTAATGATTATGGAAATGCAAATCAAAACTACAATGAGATATCATTTCACATCTTTCAGAATGGCCACTATTAAAAAGACAGAGAACTACAAGTGTTGGAGAGGATGTGGAGAGATAGGAACACTTCTTCACTGTTGGTGGGAATGCAGAATAATACAGCCACTGTGGAGGACCGTTTGGCAGTTCCTAAAGAAGTTGAACACAGACTTGCCACATGACCTAGCAATACCATACTGGGTATATACCCAGAAGAACTGAGAGCAGCGACACGAACAGACATCTGCACACCGATGTTCATAGCAACTTTATTCATGACTGCCAAAAGTTGGAAACAACCCCGGTGTCCATCAACAGATGAATGGATAAACAAACTGTGTTCTATTCACATGATGGAATATTATGCAGCTGTAAGAAGAAATGAAGTCGTAAAGCATATGACAACATGTATGAACCTGGAGGACATTATGTTGAGCGAAGCAAGCCAGATACAAATGGAAAAATACTGTATGATTGTGTTACTATGAACCAAATATATTGTGTAATGTATTGTTTGATTTTTAAAAAATGTATATGTATCCAGGACATTTAATTGAGAAATGTATGTATTTATTCATCTGAGTTTACTTTTTAGTTTTTAATTGTTTATATTTTCAATTATTAAATGTAGAAAATAAAGTTAAAAAAAAAAGATGTGACCCACTTCATTCAGGGTGGGTTTTAATTCTCTTACTGGAGTCCTTTATAAGAGAATAAAATTCAGACAAAGAGAGAGAAAGCCATGAAACCCAGAAGAGAAGGGAGAGACCAGTAGACACAGCCACATGCCTTGCCATGTGACAAAAGAGCTCAGGACCACCAGCAGCTGGTCTTTGGGAAGACTGCCTGATAATGCTTTGATTTGGACATTTTTCTCAGTCTCAAAACTGTAAACTTGTAAGCTAATAAATTCCCACTGTGAAAAGTCAACCCATTGTATGGTACCTGCTTTGAGCTGCTTTAGCAAACTAGAACATGTAGGTTATAGGGAGGTGAGAAATGCAATGTAGCACTGAGATACTAAACAAAGGAAGATCATAAAACAGTATTTAGCAGACACTAGTGTGTATAAGAATCATCTGAAGGCTTGTTAAAACCAAATTACTGAGCCACAGGACAGCCTTGAAAATCTAAGGTGGTACCCTGTATCCCAGGTGATTCCAATGGAGGTAATCCCCAGAGTAGTTTGAGCAACAATCATAAAGGATTTTTAACGCTAGGCTAAGGAGTGTGACCATTACTTGTTAGGAAACAACTGAAAGTTTCTAAGCAGGGAAATAACATGATAACAGCTATGCATTAGGAGACAATCTGGTAGCAGTGTGCAGAATGGATTAGAAGAAAGAGAACCTATTGTGTAGTCCTAATAAGAGGTGATTAAGGGGAAGAACTCATAGTTGACTCCAATGGGTAATTGGGATACTTGAAAGTGAAAAGATGAGAAGATTTTTCATAGGATGATAAATTTAATTTGGTGCCTACTGACAAGTGAAAACATAGGATAGCAAGAGGAAATATAGAGAAAAATATAGAGATTCTGAGTCAAACAGAAATGATAATTGAAGCTGTGGTAAAGGATGAGATCATCATAAATACAGATTTAAAAAAGGAACAAGAGCAAAATCTTAGGAACACTTCTATTTAGTAAGTGGAATTAGAACTAACACTGGTGAAGAAAGGAAAGGAGAATTCAGGGGCTGAATGAAAACATCCACGGAAGACAATGCCACGGTAGCCAAGAGAGGACAGAATTAAGAAAAATGAAAGAAGGATAGCGTCAAATGCCACAGATAACCAGGAATATGAGAAGTGAAAATGACCATAAAATTTTACTATCAGTTGGTATTTAAGAGAAAAGTTTCAGTAGACTGATGGCAACAATATCTACTTTGCATGCAGGAAATAGATGCAGCAAGTATGGATTCCTCTTGAGAAGTTGGCAATAAAAAGGAAAGAAATAGAATAATACTAAGTAGTAGGGTAGAAGGAAGGATTTCTTGAGAAAAACCTAAGCATATTCATCAATCAAAGAAAAGTCAGTGAAGAGAACACTAAGGATGCATAAGAGAAGAAAGGAAACCAATGAATTAATATCTTGACAGCGATTGAAGGTAGAAAAGTTAACCTTAGAAAGGCTGAAAAGCAATCTCTTCCCTTTGAGATGAGAGGGAAGATAAAGAAATGAATGAAAAAATGGAAATTCCAAAATAGAATTTTGAAGGATGGAAGGTTCAAGGACTCATTCAAATGACCTCAAGTTTCTCAAAAAGTTTAGGAGTTTAAAAACTAAAATAAAAAAATTAAATAAAATAAAAAGGTTAGGAGGTAAATTATCTGTGAAGTGTTAGGGTTCAGGGCTCAAGAAGAATGGAAATGTTTTGAAAGAGTCACTGTAAAGGAAACTGCAGAAATTAATTTAAAAAGAGAGAAGAAAAAAAAAACTGTTCAGCAAAATATTCAACTAAAATTAGAATATATGAATATGCTGTGGATAAAAATAGCTTGTTTCATATAGTTTTTGAACATCATTAGCAAAGCCAAAGCCTAGAAGGCTAGTGGTGAGATTGCCCATAATTGGAATTTGGCAAGATGAAGTCTAAAGAATCAGGTAGTGAGAGGTTATTCAGAACTAGAGCCAAAAACAAACAAACAAAAAAAAACCTCTGACAAAGAGGTTCAAACGGGGTTAATAAAGGCAAGTGAAATCACCAAGACAGTCCAGGA
>JAQZBX010043942.1:0-21504 GCA_029593785.1 Cabassous unicinctus
GGAGAGAGAGACGGAAAGAGGGGGGAGAGAGACGGAAAGAGGGGGCAGAAGGAGCGGGGGGAGAAAGAGGGGGGAGAGACAGAGAGGGGGAAAGGGGCACAGAGAGAGAGGGAGAGAGTTTAGAGAAGAGAGAGAGAGAGCGAGAAAAAGAGACGCATGCACAGATAGACAAAGACAGAGAGAGAGAGGGAGAAAGGGAAAAAGAGGGGGAGACAGAGCGAGAGAGGGCGTGGGGGGAGAGAAGGGACAGAGAGCCCTCTGGGATGCCCCAAGGGCATCAGGCCTGAGCCCCTGAAGGAGGCGCAGGTTTGGGGCGACCGGGAGAGTGGCTGTGGGTATGCGCTTGGCCAGGGAGGCCAGGCCTGGGGGACAGCCCCCCGTTGCTCCTGTGCACTGGGGTCTTGTGCAGAGGTCTCCGTCCCGTGTCCCCGCCTGCCCTCCCGCCGCAGGCCAGGTCCCAGTGCCATGGGCCTGCACCCCCCGGGGTCTCAGGCCTCCTCCTCTCGCACAGAGAGCTGAGACCCCCGTGCCAGCTCCCCGCTGCCACCTAGCCTGGCCTCGCCGCCTGCCGCCAAAGCAGCCCCCCGTTTGTTCCTCTCTGAGTTAGGGCTGCCAGACGGCCTGGCCTTTGGCCTCAGCCAGGTAAAAACTGCATCTGCAGAAGGAAAGGGACAGGAAGGCTACATGGATTCGAGCCGTACGTCACATGCAGGGAAAATTATTTTCCTATTACCTTCCCAGAGGGCTTTTATCCCCTTGCCAGAAAGAGCACACAGTGCCCTCCTTTTTGAACAAATAAAAGCAGTTTAACGGGAACTCTGAGAGCCAGGAGGCCAGAGCTCCGTCTGAGCCCCGTGGGCCTCGGTGGCAGAGCCAGGAGCGCCAGGCCCACGCCAGATCGCCTCCGCGCCTCGTCAGTGGCTCAGGTCCCTGCACCAGCTGGTGGGAAAAGCACATAAAACGGTCCTCTGGAGGTTTACGAGGCTGCTGAGTCCCGCTGGGCTGTGCCCTCGGAGATAAGAGGCCATTAAGACGTAAGGGGTGATTCACCAGGGCTGGCCGTTCTGCCCGTGAGACGCAGCGTGGGGGCCGTGGGACGCCACCCCGCCCGCCTCCTGCAGGCCCGCGGCCCCAGCGGCCCCAGCGGCCCAGCGCCCGTTATCTGAGCCCTGGGCCTTGGTCTGTCCCTACTGTGCCGGGCCCTGGGATTCCCACGGGCAGGTAAGATGCTCCCTGCACTCTCATGCCATCTGGGGAGCGGGCAGGCCGACAGGGGAGCCGTTTCCTGGGTGCCTCGCATCTGCTTGAGACCCCGTGATGATCAAAAGAAACGTGACAGCAAATCTGAAAAACACCCTTTGAAGAATCGTACATCAAAGTGGAATACAAACGCAGAGAAGGGAACAATCCGGAGGCGTGCAGCTGTATGAACTTCCATGAAATAAACGCAGCCCAAAACCAGCACCTCCGGCCTCCAGAGCCCCTCGCAGCAGCTCTTCCCACCAACGGCCACATTTTGAGGCACTTGCCAGGCAGGGTGCCCTGGTGATGCAGAGCCTGGACACGGAATACCAGATTTATAGAGGGAGCAGCCCCACTGCCAGGGGTGGGCTCAGGCCAGCGCTGGGGCGGGCAGGCGGGGGCTGTGGGGGAGCTGGAAAGCCAGGCACATGCCTGCCGGGCCGGGCTGGGGAAGGCCGGGAGGACAGTGGTTTCCGTGGCTGGTGGCCCTGGGGTCGCTGGTGGTCATTGAGGCTGGCACCGGGAAGCAGAGGAGAGGGTGGGAGCACGTGGTCCCCCCAGCAGCTCTGCCGCTGTCTCTTGCCCCATCAGCCAGGAGGACACTCCGTCGGGGCGGCTGCTTCCCTTCTGCCTCCCAGACCTGGGTATGGATCTCTTTCCTCCAACTCCACCCGGACAGCCTGACACCCAGCCCACCGCCCCAAGCAGATCTGAGTCCTCTGTTCATGAGCACATTATAGAAATAGGATCATAAGTCGGTCTACCTTCTTTTGCTCGACCTTATGTTAGCGAGATTAGTCCATGTTGCGTGTAGCATGATTTGTTCGTTCTCATTTTTGTATCATATGAGTATCCCATAATCTGTCCTTCCAGCTGTTGAAAGCCCTAGAGTACTTCCTAGCCGTTGCTTATGACAGCTAGTGCTGTTGAATATTCAAGTGCATGTCTTCTGGAGAATATATGCACACGTTTTTACGGGGTGCATGCCTGATGTGGAATCTCCAGGTCACAGGCTTCAACGTCGGTTGACTATTTTGCGGTTTTCCAAAGTGTTTGTGCTACTTTATTATTTTTGGTGTTGCATGTCCTTATCAAGGCTGCTCCTGGATTCAGATTTTGACTCCATCACTGACCAACTGTGTGACCTGGAACGATTTATTTAACCTCTGAGCCTGGGTTTCCTTTTCATCTGTAAAACAGAAACAAGAGTAGCACCTAGCACACAGGATGCTGCAAGGCAGTGAGACAGTCCAAGAAAAATGTCTAGGATGGTGACTCGCACATAATATCTTTTCAATAAATGTTAGTCATTATGATTATGTTATTTATAATTATGATGAAGATGATGATGTAGATGGTGATGATGGTGATGGTGATAGTGATGATGGTGAAGGAGATGAGGATGGTGATGATGATGGTGAGGAAGATGAAGTGGTGAAGATGATGATGGTGACGATGGCCATGATGATGATGGTGATGATGACAGTGATGAAGATGACGATGGTGGTGATGATGAAGATGATGGTCATGGGATGATGATGATGGTGATGATGGTGATGGCAGTATAACGATGACGGTGGTGATGATGAAGATGATGGTGATGGTGATGCTGATGTTGGTGATGGTAATGGTGATGATGGTGATGAAGATCTTGGTGGTGGTGATGAAGATGATGGTCATGACAATAATGAGATGGTGATGATGGTGATGATGGTGATGAAGATCTTGGTGGTGATGATGAAGATGATGGTCATGGGATGATGATGATGGTGATGATGGTGATGGTGATGATGATGATGATGATGACAGTGATGAAGATGACGATGGTGGTGATGATGAAGATGATGGTCATGACAATAATGAGATGGTGATGATGGTGATGATGGTGATGGCAGTGATGACGACGTTGATGATGAGGATGCTGATGCTGATGTTGGTGATGGCCTTACCAAATTACACTGACATGCCCTGCTTTTATCTGTATCTTGTGCCAGGGCTTTGAGAGCAGGGTCTTGAACCTAATCATCTTTGAACCCCCAACACTCACCCCAGAGTCTGACACATTAGTAGGACAATAAATGTTTGAATTAAACTGAACTAAACTGACCCTCTCAGTCTTGGAGTGGCTGGTCCTTGCTCTGTGTCCCTCATCCCCCACTTTGTCAACAGTGCTCGTGGGAGCTGGTAGCAGAGGGCGGTGGTGGCACCTCTTGATATGGGCTCTCTGTGTGCCTTGTCCTCTGCAGCACAATTCCCCCCTCGCATTGTCTCATTTAATACTCAAACAGCCCTGTGACAATGTCCTGCTGTAACTCCATTTTACAGACCAGGAACCTGGGCCGAGGAGGCAGAAAGACCCCAGGCATTCTTGAGCAGAGTGCAGGCCTGAGCTCTGAGTCCAGAGCTCACCCCAAAGTGTGTGCTCCTGGCGGAGGAGGCCCCTCTGCCCACAAAGAGACGCCACACAGGTGCCTGGCCCAAGCCAGCGCGCAGCCCCGTGGACGGCGGTGCAGGGGGACGCTTAGAGGAGCCCCAGCCACAAAGCCGGGGTGAAGCCCATTCGCTGGCTGTGTGACCCCAGCGAGTCGCAGGACCCCCGGGGAGCACGAGAGATGAAATGGTAGGAAAGGCTGTGTGCACGTGCAGAGCTACGCGGGCCCGTTGCTACTGTGCCGTGGTCAACGGTGTTGCAGTTGCCAAGGTCACCGTCATCGCCCTGAGCTTCCGCTGTCTGGCCCTGGAGGCCACGCTTGGCCAGATGCCCCTGGGCTGGGGGGTGAGGGTCTGGGTGTGTACAGGAGGGAGAAGAGGAGACTTCGGTTTTATGGGGACGCATTTATTTTTGCTTCCTCGCTCATTGTCTGCCTCTCTCCCGTCCCCGGCCCCACTCCAGACTGTGTGCTCCACGATGTCAGCGTCGGGGCTGTGCGCAGAGACGTGTGCGTGTGAGCGTGTGTGTCACGTGGCACGGGGGTGGTTATGGCTGCTGATGGGCTGACGCTACAAGGTGGAGATCCTGGGCTTTCCAGGTGGGCCCGATGTGCTCACGGGGCCTTAAAAATGGAAGCGAGCCAGAGAAGAAGGCGCAGCCGTGTGACGTGAAAGGACTGGACCGGTGGCTTCTGGCCTGGAAGCTGGAGGCGGGGCTATGAGCCAAGGACTGTGGGCGGCCTCCGGGAGCTGGGGAAGGCCAGGGACCTGCAGACAGAGCCAGCTCGCCGACACCTTGGCTATGACTGGTGAGAGATACACTGGCCCTTCGACGCCCAGAACTGTTTGATGGTAACTGTGTGTTCTTGAGCAACAGGAAACCCATCCAGAGACCATATGTCTTGTTACCTGCTGTATCCCAGGGCCTGGTGCATAAAAATAGGCTCACAATGAATATTTATTGAATGAATAAATCAACTAAGGAAACTTTCCTCTATTGAGCGTCTGCCGTGTGCCAGCTGCTGGGCATCCAGTCAGCATTGCCAGATTCAGCCAATAAAATTACAGGACAACACTTAAATGTGACTTTCAGATAAACAACAAATAATTTCTATATAATTATGTCCCACGTAATACTAAAAACTTATTCCTGTTTATCTAAAATTCAAATCAACGTGGGTGTCCTGTATGTTACCAGGCAAATGGCAACGTGTGCCCCAAGCTCACAGCTAGGCAGGGCCAGGACCGACACTGGGACGCAGACCGCGGAGCGCCCACCCTCCTGCCCCCGGCCACCCCCGCGCCCGGCGCCCCTGTTCGGGCCTCTGCACTGTGCCTTCTCCCATCGGTTCCCGTGAGCTTCGAGGAAGCGGGGCTGGGGGGCATCTGTCCCATCTCTCTGGCTCCCTGAGGGGTGGGAAGGACTCAAACGGGACCCGCGGCCCGATGGCGCAGGGCCCCTGAGGGCCTCGCCGCCGTTCCTCCTGCCAAGCGCCGTCCCCTTGAGCGAGAGTGTGAGGAAGGCTGCCGAGGAAACCAGAGGCCCAGGGAAGTCCTTCCGTCAGAGGGCGGGAGAGCGCAGGAGGCGAAGCCACCCGGAGGCAAAATCGGACAGCATCTTGCCATTCTATTTCGGGGAAAACCATACAAAAATAGGGTGCCCGTGGGATCGTCCTCCCCACCCGGCAAGCTGCCGGAGGGGGCTCCTGCCGCTCAGACCCCTCGGCTGGGGTGGACTTTCACAAACACCTCCAGGAAACGCCTCATCAAACACGGTCGTGCTGCTGACACCCAAAAATAACCTCTGAAAAAAAGCATTAAGAATGGATATTGAACTTTCTTTGGCAAAGGTCTTTACGTTTATTTTTATTAGTGAAGACTCCAAACCTCCTCATATTTTTCAAAGGAAATTAAAACGCAAGAGATCAAGGGATTTGCCCAAGGTCGCAGAGTACAATAGAAGCTTCCCCCACTCTTCCAGTTTCCAGGCAGTTGCTTGTCCGATGAGCTGGAGGCTTCTCTTTAAAACTATAAATATAGTAAACACGTCCACCCAGGCACCGCGCCCTCCAGCCCTGCACCCAGGTCACCTGCCCGGCACAGTCAATCTGCAGCGATGCCGGCTTCATAGAGATACCAGTCCGCGTGCGAGCTCCACCCCAAATGTGGTCAGGAGTGGCAGGTTCAGCTGGAATCGTTCCCCAGTCAGCAAGGCGAGCAGCAGGGTTCTGGGAGGAAAGCCGAGCTGGAGTCCATTTGGGAAAGTTGAGGCGAGTTTGACAAGGTTGTGGGCAGGGCATAGGAGAAGCTCCAAGGAATTGTGCTGCCCTTGGGGTGGGGCTGGGGTCTGTCCCAGGGAGGAAGCAGGGAAGAGGGGGCTCCTGGGGCTGGATGGAGGGACTGCTTAGAAGGAGCTGGGACTCGAGTTTGAGGGATGCAGACCCTGCAGGGAGATACTGCCACAGGCAGCTGCGGCTCCTGCCGGGCTCTCCTCACTGCTCCCAGGTCGCTGGCGCTGGAGGGGTGGAGAGCAGAGGCAAATGGAGACCGGGAGCCCCACCGGGCTCATCAGAAGCCACCACTGCCTGTCTCCTTACTTCAGGAAGCATCTCCTGAGCACCTGCAAAGTGCCAACAAGACCAAGTTGGAAGCTTCAGCCTGGAGCCCGCCTGGAACGACGGCCCCAGAACTCAAACCGCTGCCCCATGACATTCCTCCCTCCGTAGGGACAGTGGAACCAGCTTCTACTAGGAGCCCAGGAACAGCCGTTTCTGAATGATGGACACCCACAGGAATGGATGAAATGCACAGGCTGTTCTCCTGCGGTGTAGACGCCTGGACTGTGTAGACCGATACAGACCATAACTAAGGCAGCCCTGTTGGATTATAATTATCACAGGGCCCCCTTTTTGCTCACAAAATGACCTGAAACACTGTCCTGCATGTCTTAGTTTACCAGAGCTATTATGACAGGTACCACAGAGTAGATTGGCTTAAGCAATGGGAACTTATTGGCTGTGGTTTTGAGGCTAAAAGAAGTCCAGAATCAAGATTTAGCAAGGCTCGCTGTAGCAGTTTGGCATTATTCATGAATTCCAAAAATAGATAATGGATTATGTTTGTAACTGGTTTGTTCTTCTGGGCATATTAGATTATATTAGATTCAGAGGTTTCACTTTTACTTGATTAAATAATGACTAGGGCTTTGATTGGGCCACACTGGTAGGATGTTGCATCCTCGCCCCCTTGGGGGGCAGGGACTCACAGAGAAAACTACATGGCAGAGCAGCGGAGTTAGCTGGAGTTCTGATGCTGGAGTTTTTGAGCTGGAGCCCCAGGAAGTAAACACGCAGGAGAACAAGAGGACCTTGGTGGTGAGGCAGAGGCCCCAGGAAGAGAGACGAGTCATCCGCCTGAGAGTCTACAGCTGGCCTTGTGGAGAGAGCAGAGCAGCTGAGCCTGGAGAGAAACGAGCCCCGGGAAGAGAGGAGCCCAGGAAGCTGAACCCTGGCAGACGTCGGCAGCCATCTTGCTCCAACACGTGGCAACAAACTTTGGTGAGGGAAGTAACTTCGCTTTATGGCCTGGTAACTGTAAGCTTCTACCCCAGATAAATACCCTTTATAAAAGCCAACTGATTTCTGGTGTTTTGCATCCCCCCTCTGGCTGACTAATACACTCGCTTTCTCCCAGAGTCTGTGGCGTTCTGGCACCACCGCCAGCCATCCTTGGGGTTCTTTGGCCTGGATGTGCCTCCTGTCGCCGGGTGATGTCCTCTCCTTTCATTGGCTCTTCTGGTTCCCCTGACTCTGGCTTCCTCCTTCTCTAGCTTCTGGCTTCTGGTTTCTTCTCTCCATGAGGCTCCAGCTGGGCCACCCCTGAACTGAAAAGAGCGCCTTAGAGAGGTCTTCCTTACAGTGCGCTCACTCCCACGAGAACGCGGATTAAGAGAACAACGTGTCTACGCTGAGGTACATGACTCAGCCAGCCACACTGCACACAGGAGGACTTTGAACAGCGTCCGTCCTTGACACATTAGATGCCAGGAGTGGACCCTCTGCCCCCCAAAAGTATCTCCAGATACTGCCAAATATCCCCCAGGGAGAAAAACTCTCTCTAGTTGAGAACTACATGTCTAGTGCTAATGATGCGGCAACATCCTCTCTGTACTCTGCCTTGGGCCCCAAAACCCATCCTGAGCTTCCTCCAGTCTGGCTGGTGGGAACAGATGTTGCTCGCAGGTACGTGTGAGTGTCAGGCACAGCTACCTGGGATCCTTCCAGGTGGCTGTCTCCCTGCCTCCAGGTGCCTTCACTGGCCTGCTCATCAGCTCTCAGACACCCAAGGGCAGTCTCTGCGCATCTCCTCTGCTCTGTCCCAAGAGCTCTAGCCATTGCGGATTCCCCAGACCCCC
This sequence comes from Cabassous unicinctus, assembly GCA_029593785.1. Taxonomy (NCBI): domain Eukaryota; kingdom Metazoa; phylum Chordata; class Mammalia; order Cingulata; family Chlamyphoridae; genus Cabassous; species Cabassous unicinctus. The sequence goes on from JAQZBX010043942.1 coordinate 8,087, forward strand.
TGTTCTGGCTCCTCAGCTGAGGGGTCTGCTGGGCTGAGCAGCAGCCAGGAAACTCTCACGGCTGTGAGCTGGGACCCCTGCAGGGCTTACCTGTGCTTCGGGCATCACTGTCCTTTGTGGGCCTGATATCCAGTGTTTTGAAACCACGTTTCCCATGCGTTTTGTCTGCTTTCTGGGTTGTTTCAAGTGGGAGGGAATATCTGGTCCCTGTTACTCCACTTGGGTCCTAAGAGGACACTCTACCATTGCTATTATGACTACTTCTTCCCTCTGCAGGATTCCTCTCTTCTCCTCTCTGTCAATGTCTTTTCTGCAGCTTATTCATAGATCTTGATTCTTTACAGCATTGGGTGTCACATGTCCTGGCTTGTGCTAGCTCTACTCCAGCCTTGACATTTTGGGTCTCCCCACCATTTATTTACCATTTCTGTGTCTCTTCTTCACGTTTCTGAGGGTAACTGGTTGGCCTGGTTCACAGCCACTGGACAAGGCAGCCTTGAGTCAGCAGCCAATCAGCTGTGCCAGTGGGGGCTACAAACGTGGCTGCCTCAGCTGACCCTTTGAGCAGGGCATCTGAGCAGGAAAGGGCCCTCATTAAAAGGGACACTGGAATTGTGCGCAGATTCTCGTTGCACTGGCTTGGCTCTGGACGAGGACCAGGCATGCTTGAACCCTGCCCTTCCAAACTGGTCCTCCTCTGCTTTTCCTCATCAAGGGGACTGTTTACCCACAAAGAGCAAGTAAGCATCGAAATACAGCTTGAAAGACATCCACCAGGAGCCCAATAATCACCAACACAAGTCTCTGATAAAGCTGGGTTGGAGAAGACAGAGAGAAAGCCAAGCCTGTTACACAAAAGGGACTACTTCTGTGTGGAAGAAAACATCAGGGGTGGGAAAGAACCATCCTCTCCCTTGCAATAACAGAAGATACAATGTAAATGGCTTAAACATTAAGTAACATTCTTTTACACAACAACTAGTCTCAAGATAGGATGGTTCTAGGTCTAATTAATTTAGCTTTTCCATTCTGCCTTTCCCTCCTGCCATACCTCAGCTTGGACCCTCATGGTCACAAAATGGCTGCAGAATCTCCAGGTATCATAACCCCACACAATGTCCAAGAACTGGAAGGACCGTTTTCCCTTATGTGCCTCTATATTAGGGAGGAAATCCTGCTCCATTAGATTCCTAGCTGCCATACACATACATGCCCTCACTGGCCAGAATTGTGTCTCACGGCTTTATGGCATACAAGTACTGGCAAAGAGCGGAAAATGCTGGATAGGGTTAGACTAGTCAAGGACTGGAGAGGGGCCAAGTCTCCTGAAGTTCTTGGCAGCCCAAACCTGAACTAAGTCTGTGATCTTTTATCAAATATTATGGGGAGAAGGGCTGTTCAGTATGACCACAGGGTAGTTAACCGAAAAAGCACCTGCCGCCCAGCAGCTGATGCAAAACCTAACTGACTTGCGAACACCTTGCAAACCAAGCCTTGCAAATGAGGTCCTTATTCTCTGTGGGAATTATCTTAGAACCTGGGACTCCATGGCATAGTGTAAAAATTCATCAGGGTTAGGAGATTACAGACATGAACTTCACCAGGTGAAGGTTAAATCAAAAAGCAAAACACTTGAGCAAATGTGCTGTCACCGATGTTCCCTTTGAGGGGACTTCCCCGTATAGGCTGGATCGGCCGAGGGGACTTCAAATAAGTCCCTACTGAGGACTTACGCTCCACGAGGTCAGAAGCTGGGTTTGCAGAATTCTTTCCTGCGTCCCTCGTCCCTGAACAAAGCCAAGTGCTCAAGAAACGTTTGCTCAACAAGGGAACCGACAGACTCTTTTTTTCCCTGACAAACCCCCTCGTGAAAAAGGAAGCATGCTCCGACTTTAAGGACCTCCCAACTGGGTTTGAACTTAGGGTCGTCTGCCTGGAAAACCTTTGCTGCTGATTCAGAGTTGTGAAGCGCTGTGGAATGCCCGTTCTGGAGGAGGGAGCAGTTTCCATGGAGACGCAGGTTCTCCCCGCGTGGTCCTTGCTGCAGGCGCGGCTGAGTCATGCAAGCAGCTGCGGTGCCTCCCACGGGGCCAGAGTTCCCGGGGGTGGTGACTCCATGTTTTGGTCCTTATTCTGAGGTCCTATGCATGATACTCAAGTCCCCAAAAGCAGACAGAGAAACTGGGAGGCTGCAGGTGAATCTCACTAAGAGGCTGCGGCTTCGGAGAGAACTGGAATTAGATCCGACCCCAAAACGCAGGGCTGCGGAGCCCCGGGCAGTCCATCCACACTGAGCGGGTCTGCTCCTCTCACCTGCTGGGCTGGTGGGGGTTAAAAGAGCCGGCAGTTGAGAAGGGCCAGACGTGGTGGGCGTTCGCTAAGCTTCCAGATGCCTCTCCTTGTCCCAGAACAGAGTGGTCAGATTGTTTGTGGGAAGCTGTTACCTGTGAAAGCCACCCTGTCTCTTTGTCTCTGCAGCACATCGTCCGGCACAGATACTTCATGTGCTCATTTCCATCTTCCCAATTAGCCAAAGAGAAAACACATGCTAGGAAGGAAGCCAGACGCCGTATGCTCTGCCTTTCCCCGAAAACATTACAGCATCTCCTCTCGCGGGGTCATGTAGAGATGAGCTTTTGTACATCAACAATCCAGGGCCATCCGCCTCAGCCAGGAATCCAGTTGCTGGGGAATCCTCTGGTCTGTTTCCCCATGGACAAGGGATGCTGAAGGGCTCTGTTCCCTGAGCCAAGGCAGCCCAGCTACTCTCCAAATCCAATTACCTGGGGTCATCAGCGATTTTGCACGTGGCCTTGGCTGACAGTTCAAACAGTTTGGAGCTGGAAAGCTGTCCGGTCAGCACACAATGAGGTCGTTACAGGGGCCTCAGTTAAACCCTGCTTCAGTAACTGGTTGAGTAAGTCAATAGCCCCAAGTTTGGTTTTTTAATAAGACTTTTATTTTGCCCATGGCTATTAAGAGAATTACGGTAACATCACCATCTAAAATGGCCCTACAGCCATTACACAGACAATTCTTGGGTTGTGATTCATTAGACCAACTTCGTTAACTCCTGTTGTTAGTGACCTAGAGTGGTTGTTTGGAAAAAGGAATTGGATTAAACATTGTGCAGTCGTTTGGGGTAAGCTGGTGAAGCCAGACAAGTTTCTGAAGAGCTCCTACCACACACCATGGCTTGTATTTCAGTTTAAGTGGAGCCTTTAGCTTCTTATTTTACTCGAGTTATGTTAGCAAAATGAGGTGAGCTCCAGTAGCTGATACTGAGCACTGGGCTAAGCAATTTTCATAAAGTGTCACTTATCATCCTTACGACCACCTTGCAGCAGGAATTAGCCTGCCTGTCTGACCCAAAAAGAAACGGAGAAGCTTTGAGGTTGGTGAACTCACTCAGCCAAACAGCTAGGAAAAGCAGGGCTGGGGCTCCACGCAGGACTGCTGGGCCTCGAGCCCACGTTCCAGCTAACCCGTTACTGTGCCTCTTTACGCCGCTTCGCTCTTGCTGTGGACACACATTTGTTAGTTCAGGATAACTTGCTGTGAACTGGGTTGTGAAAAATGGGGAGGATAAGAACAGGTGGAGATTCAGCTGGAGGCACCTGACCAAAGTACCAGTTGGAAAGGGTTAGAAACATGGCCAGGCCAGTGGATAAGCAGCCCCTCTCCCACGTGCCTCAAGACCGCCGCTCTCCATGGCCTCAGCTGCCCCATCCCTTGCCCAGTGGCCTAGCACCTGCCTACAGGGGGCTCTAGACCTTGCCCGGTCTCTTCTCATGTTTGAGTTTGAACATCAGCTGGTGGATGGGTGACGAGGAGAGCAGGCATGTAGGAAAGCAATAGCTCCAAGAGAGCAAAGATTTATTGGTTTTTCATTCCCTTGCTCATGCCAAGGATAATCTGCTTGAGCTTGTCTTCACATCTGGAAAGTGGGACTGACAGGTCCCCTCCTTCTCAGGTGTGCTCAGAGGGCTGGACGTACTAATGCACCTTAAACACTCAGCCAGTCACACGCAAGTGCCCCAGGACCGTTTTGCAACATCCATTCATAAAGTGAGTTTGAAGGTTTACCAGATAGCCCTAAATATCAGAAAACGTCAAATGCTATTATAAACTCTATTATAAAACCACTCATTCTAAAAACTATCCTCCATCAATAACTTTCAGCTTCCCAATTTCAGGAAACTTTCTCTCTCTCTCTCTCTCTTAGCTAGCTAGCTTGATATCTCTGTCATTAAATCTATCTTCTTTGAAGTAACTTATAAAAATATGCACCATTCATTTGGATATAAATAGATATACTATAGAAGAAATGAGGGAAATGTGGAAATAAGGACTGACTAGTAAAGTGAAGCTTGAGGTAAATCTGGACATAAGAGTTCCTAATTTAAGGTATGTACAATTTTTCAATAGTCATAAATTCATCCACAAGCTTCCTAACAGCCAGAGCAAAGAGGGCTAAAACCAGAGGCCTTGGCGTTTCCACATGTGTTCTAATCCCACTGCAGCTGTGTGGCCTTGCGCAGGTCCCTCCACTTCTCTGTGCCTCAGTTTCCTCCTCTGTGACTTGCAGATGATGACAGTGCCTGCTTCATGGGGGTGCTCGTGAAAAGTAAATAAATTGATGCACGCAGTGCTCGAACATGTTAGTGCCTCTTTCTTGTTTTTAAAGTTTTCAGCCTCGACAGACTTCCTGTCTACATACATGGATGGTCAATTTTAGGTCAATTTACACTGAAAGACGCCATCATTGTTTTTCCTAATAATAGAATAAAGTATGTCAAGGCACTTAGCTCTGCACTCTTTCCAGGTATTTCCACCCACCCTAACCAGTGTTAGCTTTGGCTCCTACACAGGCCTTAGTCTACATTTCCCATGCTTCAGCGTGGGTGTAGAAGGAAAGGGGCTCCTTTCAGGAAATCCACCATTCGAGGACCAGCAATTGGGAGGACTGAAAAATAACGGGACTCCAGGCAGGCTTCCCACGTCTACACAAATAGCCCAGCACGTGCTTGTCGGCCCAAGGAGCATTCCAGCCACCCAGGGTTCAGTTTAGCCTCATCAATTGCCTGCCTCCAGTCTTGCCCCAAGGCCCTGCAGGGAAAGCTCAGGGATGGACACTCTTCTCTTTGCAAGGCCGTCATCTAACCTGCAGAATGGAGGAGCAAACACACTGTTCAAAGATGAAGCTACTGCAGCCCCAAACCAGAGCGATGTGCCAGGGCAAGAAGGCTTAATCTTCTGGGGAGCACCCCAAATCCCCATGGCATGATTTTAGTGCTTTGGTTTGTGTTTGGAAGTCTAGATCATAAAAGGGAGGTAGAAACTACACAGAAGTAGGGGCTTCCCAGCCAGTGATCTAAGCCGGCTGCCCCTAGCCTGCACGGCATCTCCATGCAAATTAGAAAAATGTGCTTCTCCCTGGCAGATAGAGATGTGAGCCAGGTGAAGGGCTTGGCGAGAAGTGCATGGGCTCCTTTGCCACCTTGGCTAGGCACCTTGTGCAGTCAACAGCCTTTGCAACTGTACCCAGCAGCCCCAGATCCAAGGGAGTCCCAGCTGTTTTCTTACGGCCTGTCACAATGAGCTCTGCTGCCAGTCCCCAGAGGATAAAGAAAGGCCACTGCATGGTTAACTGTCAGCTACTTGCAAGGCTTGCTCTCATGAACTGGTATCGCCTGGACTCAACCCTCACTAAGGAGAAACTAGGCTGAGATGCCTCTTGGGGCATCTTCACTTTACTTGTGTCTTTGGTGGGGGCGGTGGGGCAGAACCACTCTCACCCAGGGAAGTTCTTCCACAGACGGTGGCGTTTCTGGAGTCGCTACGATTGTGCAATGGCCAGGACACCAATTCGCTCCAAGGCAGGGAATCAGCATTGTCCCAAACGCTACAAATATGTGCTAGCGCAGAGACAAGCTGGGAGCAGAGGGCAGGGGGCAGGGAGAAGAAGACAAGGCTGTTGTGTCACCAAGCGCTGGACTCCAGGCGAGGATTCCGGCCCGTTGTCTCCTGCAAAGGGCAGCCTTTTAACTCCAGTTGACAGAAGATGAAATGAGGCTCAGAAAGTGGTCAAGTGACTTGGCCAAAGTTCCCTGGGAGTGGCCACCCAGCTAGTAGGTGACCAGGATTCGAATCCAGAGCCAAAGCTTTAACCCTTGATTGCCATCTCCCTCCTGCCGCTGCTTGTGGCATTGCTCCTGGCCCTCTGAGGACTGTTTTCAATCAAGAGAGGGTTGGCCCTAAGTTCTTGGTTTATTTTGTCGAGGAACACGGTCAGAAGCAGACAAATGTGAACTTTGAGGCCTAGGGGCAGCATTCAGAGTAGCATTTATCACAGCGTGTGAAGGGATTTCTCTCATGTTTTAATACCAGGATATGTAGTATTTTTGCCAAGCAAAGACTTTTGTTGTTTTCTGAATTTAAAAATAAACAAACATACACATACATTCACACATGTAGAAATGCTGACTCTTGTAGTTTTATTCCCCTCTTTGCTCTGGCTGTTAGGAAGCTCGTGGTTGAATTTATGACTATATAAAATTGTACATACATTAAATTAGGAACTCTTATGTCCAGATTTACCTCAAGCTTCACTTTACTAGTCAGTTCTTATTTCCACATTGCCCTCATTTCTTTTATAACATATATATATTTATATCCAAATGAATGGTGCATATTTTTATAAGTTACTTCAAAGAAGATAGATTTAATGACAGAGATAATAAGGTAGCTAGCTAAATAATAGATCTAGATATAGAGAAAGTTTCCCACTAAACAAAACAATAATTTTTAAAACCGTATTGTGTGCCAGACTTTCTGGAGTTAAAATGTGAGTTAGGCAATAATCCCGTCACCAAAGAAGATATAATTGAGCAAGAAAAGCGAGTATGTGAACAAATTATTATGACCCAATATAATAATGTGGTAAAGGCCTGTCCAGATTGCACAGGTTTTATTTAGCTCCTGCCATGTAATACATTCTTTACACACATTCTATGTCCTCACTTGACCCTTGTTGTATTCCTACATTTTTAGAAACAAGTAATATAGGTGTGAGGAGTAGGTGCAGATACTTTTAACAGAAAACCCACAAAAATGGTGGCTTTAACATACAAAACTTTATTTTTCTCTATTTAAAAATAAGTTTAGAAATAGATAGTCCAGGGTCAATATAGTGACTCCATAGATGTCAGGGACTCAGACTCCTGCTATCATTTTGCTCTACTGTCTTTAGCACCTCATGGTCTAAAATAGTTGCTAGAGCTCCTGCCATCATATTCATATTCCAGGCATCAGGAGAGAAAAAGGGAATGCACTACTTGTCTGTTTCTTTCTCAAGGAAATTTCCTAGATGTGCTGCCCAACAATTTCACTTACATTTCATTGGCCAACCCTAGCTGCAAGGGAGGCTGGCAAATTAGTCTCTGAGTTGAGCACATGATCTCCTGGGATTCTGCTACTAAGTGCATTAGTCAGGGGAGGCAAAGTGCCGTAACAGCCAGATCTCCACGGCTTAATAAAATAAGTGTTATTTTGTGCTCACATCCCAGTACAGCCCAGGCTGCGGTGCTCGGCTCCACAGCATCACTCAGGAACCAGGCTCTTCTATCTCATGCTCCATTCTCCTCCAGGTCCTCGGAGTCCTCTCCATTCAGGAAGGAGGTAGGGAAAGAAATTGCAGATGGGGCGCAGGAGGCTTTAACGGGCCAGACATCGGGGTGACACACCCTTCCCTGCTTACAAGCTGTTGGCCGGAACTTGGTCTCATGGCCGCCTCGCTGCAAAGGAGGCTGGGACATGTGGTCTGACTGTGTGCACAGGAGGAAGGGGGCAGCTTGGATGCGGGGAGCATTGTCGACCCTTGGGAAGCACAGTTGTTGGGCAGAAAATGGGCCGTCGCTGCAGCGAGGGCCGTTTGCTCGCCCAGGTGGAACTGGGATCCCGACCCAGGGACCCAGGAGGGGGAAGGCCCAGTTTCCATCTTCTGCAGCCCAGAGAGTCCAAAACCTGGGGCTCTGCTGAGATGCTCACAGCTCAGCGACACTTCTCCATCGGGAGATGGAGCGGGGAGAGGCTCCTCCCCGGAAACCTGGAGCCCAGTGAGCCTGCCACCAGACGGCCCCCGAAGGATACAATTAGCAGAGTTCTCGGGACAGAACTGGAAAGCGCTGCCGCCCCCATGACCTGAATGGGTCATTTGTGGCTCAAATGACAGACAAACGCAATAATTAGGTCCATTTAGTAGGGAGGGGGTGAAAGGTCATGTTACAGGGCCAACATCTCCTGTGACGGCCTGGTCACCAGTCAGAGATTTGCAAAAGGTAATGTTTTTACAACAAAGGGATGTGGCCAACGCTGACCCACTGAACCCCGCTGCCAGCCGGGTCCCCGGAGGCTTTCGGAGCCTGTGTTTAAAAGCCCCAGGAGCTTGGCTTCCGGGAGGCCGACGCCTCTGCTCCCATGGTCAGCCCCCAGCCCTCCTTGTCGGCTGCAGCCCCCCGAAGGGCCCACTGAGCTGAGGGGCCCTGGGTTTGCCCTCAAGTCTTCTGTTACCAGTTCAGGGAAAGGGACTCCCGTAACCCCCCTCCCCGAGTCCCGGCTTATCTCTCTCTTCTTTTTTTCTTCCTAAAAATCTGATTTCGTTTTATTTTAACCCAAAGCAGATGATCCCGCTCCGTCTCAGCCTTTTCACTCCTCTCTGCCTGGGAGGGTTTTCTGGGGGTCCCTCGTGCCTGAAGGGTGAGGGGCAGAGGCTGCTGCTTGTGGGTTGTTTTTGAGTCTGGGAACCACTTTCTGGAAGCAGGCGGCAAATTCCACCTTGGAGCGTGCGCCTGCCCACCTTGTCTCCACGCCAGGGGGTGACAAGAGCGTGAGGCTGGGGTGCTGGCTGTGTGTCTCTGCTCCTTCTTCTCTGCTCCCCCTCCCACTTCTCACTAAGCCCCTTCCTCCTCCCATCACCAGAGACAGCAGGGACCAGAGTCTTTTCAGATGACAAAGCAAACAATGTCCTTCCACCTCCTCAGAATCTGCAGAGGGGTCACTAGAAGGGCTTAAAGGACAGATCCTAAATGAGCACCGCAGAAAGGGGAAAAGTTTCCTTGGAAAACTGAATTTGGCTGGGCGCATCTCAGGTGAGCCCCAGCGAGGAAGTGCATCCTGGAGGTTGGCAGGAGGCTGGGAGCATGGCAGCCCCCTCCTCATCCAGCTGCCAGCAAGCCCTTCCCCTTCTGCCCCCTCTGCTCACTGCTTCCCAGCAAGGATGGGAGAGAACAGACGGAAAGCCAGCCCCTGCCAGGGCACATCCTAGTGAACGTGGCAGGCAGGGGGACAGCAAACGATTTCTAAGACCCGTTCCGAAAAGCCAGGACCTTAAAGACTTGACAGAGCACAAGTCTAGGAATTAAACAAAGCTGGTTTCCCCTACAACAGGGGGTATCACACAGAATCCCTCCTGAAACTGAAAGCCACTCACGGATCCGTCATGAGCCGGGGTGAGGGGCCTGCTCTCTGGGGTCGGACCCGCAAGCAGGTCTCTTGGGCTCTCCGGGACTCAGTTCCCCCACCTGTGAAATGGGGATGGATGTCAGGATCAAAGGGTTGACAGGGGTTCTCCGCTTTTAAAAATGGGCCGTGGGCTAGTCTTCCTGCTCGCAGAGACCCCCACACTCCTCTCGTCATCCCCACCTGCCTGGGCTGGACCGTGTGCTCTTGCTCAGAACGAGGACTCTGCCTGGGGAGTGGGCAGGGGTGAGGCCACTGTCCTTGAGGCCTGGTCACTTAGGGAAACGACCCAGAGCAAAGGAACTGTCCCCTGAGCAGAAGCCAAGAGGGGAGAAGGCAGCCGGCCAGAGCGGGCTCCACCCAAATTTGGCAGATTCTGTGGCTGAACTTGCTGAGAACCTTTGGGAGTTCAGTTGCCTTGCTCTTCGGCAACTAGCACTTCCTGCTTCACAGAAAAGAATGAGTTTTTAATGCTTTTTTTTTTTCTTTTTAAAAAAGTTTCAATACCTTTCCTGCCTGTAGCATCACTGTTTGCCCAGTAACACCGGGGAGGACTCGGTGACGGACGGACGCGCTTTCCTCTGGGACGCCTGGGGCTGGGGCGCGGGGAGGAGACACACACGGCCACATCCTGTCTTGGAGTGTGCAGGACCCCAAAGCGCTGGAAAAATGGCTGAGGACACACGGAGACCCTTGTCTAAGCCAACCCGCAGCCCACAGCCCGGGTAAACTCCCCCCAAGACCTGCCTGGATCCTGGGCACGGGCACCCACCCTGGCCAAGGCACGGCTGCATCCGCGTCCCCCGTGGGAAGGAGGCCGGAAGGAGCCTCTCTTGCTTGTCTGTTTGTGGCCGAGTCACTGTGCGGCCCTCGAGCCTCCTCTGACTCCTGGGGCAGACCCCGTCCCCCTGGAGGGAGTATCGCTGTTTTATTGTACACATTAGAGCCCAAGTGTTGAAGCCACCAAAATATATAGCCCTCGAAAAAGGAAACACTGGAGCTGGGTTGTTCTCAGGGAGAAAGTCCACTTTGTCAAAAAAGAAAGCTGGAGGCCCGCCCCCAGCCAGCAGGACAGGGGGCCTCCGGGGGGCACGGACTCGCTGGAGTCGTGTGAAGACGCAACATTACTTTTATAACTTGTAGCCACATTAGTTGCTTGTTTCCAGGGACTCACCTAAAAGCCCTGTATAAAACTGCAGGCTTCCGTCACTTCTGGAAGTACCAAGAAGTGTTTGGGCGTCGCCGGTGGAAATGGATGGGCGGGGGAAGGAGAGGCAGAGCACGGTGAGGGGGGCTGGGAGGCCGTCAGACCAGGGGCCTGCCTCGCTGCTAGGGGCCGGGGGGCACAGGACGGGAGGTGGTGGCAGGTGTCACCAGTCCTGAGCATGCCAGCTCTATCATTTCATTGAGTCGTTTACAGATGGGGAAACTGAGCCACAGAGGAGCTGGGTCACCTGCTGACGGCCCTGGAGTAAGTTGTGAAGCAGGCACCAAGAGCATATCACAGCCAAGGACTCTTTTCGGGGACACCCCAGGCCCCACACTCTGGGCTCCGCATCATTCCTTTAGACCATGTGATATCGCTCATAGCCAAGCGTCTTTGACCTATAAAACTGGCAGAATCTCCGCGGTCCAATCTGACAGCAAGCCCCCGGTAAATGGTACTCCCAGAGCTGGACAGGGCGTGCGTGCACTGTGCTCAAGTGTCCGTGAAGTGTGGGGCCGTCTGGTGGCCCCAGGCTCTGTGAGTGTGTGGACAGGGACTCTGATAACGGAGGAAGGCTGGCGGGTGGCTTAGATCCCAAGGAGCCCTGGGAAAGGGGGTCCCCCAGAGGAAAAGCAGCTGGCGGGGCCTGGGAGACCGAGACCACTTTTAAGTTAAAGACATAAAGGGCGACCTCACCTTGGACTTTGCAGGGCGTGTGTTTTGCTGAGCTGCAGAGAGAACTCAGGCTTCTCACAGTGAGCTGGAGGAGCATTAGTCCCAACCAACCAGGGAGCCGCACACAGTGCGTCTGGCTCCGTGCATGGGACATGAGTGCTGTGTTTTTACCCACGTCTTAGGAATTTCGAGGAAATAATCAAATATGTTTGTCCCCACTTTAAGGACGAGGAAATCGAGAAGAGAAGGAAGTGGGCTGAGCATCAAGTCAAGAAGCTGCATCTCGGAGCCCCTGCTCTCTCGGTCCGTGAGACATACCAGTTTTCTTCTCTGCTCTTTTCCCTGAGGAGGTCTGTGTTTCCCACGCAAGGTCACTGAAACCAATTAAAACGCTTCAGCGGGTGCCTCGCTCTTAACCTACTGCAAATCAGATTTAGTCAAAATCTGATTTCAAATCTCGCATAGTGGGTAAAAAAGAAAAACCTCTTTACTGGGAGATTTTGGTTTCGGTGCCTAATTAGGTTGGTTCCACTGTTATTGCGTTTTAAAAGTAAAACATGATTTCATAATGAACAGCGAAGCCACAGACGAGATGGTGTTGTAATTGGAATCGTCCAGATAAGCAAGGAAGTCATACCAGATGCTCAGGGGCTCGGGTGGGAGAGGGGGGAGCTCGCCACAAGACAGCTGGAGCAGATGCTCTGATGTCGGGGGGCTGCCCCAAGAATTCCACGTCTGAACGGCCAGCACCCCTTCGATATTTCACTCTATTTGAAATGAACATGAGAAATGGAAGGGCAGGGATAGGTCAAACTAATCAGACTCTTTCCAGAATCCAACCTTGGCTGCCTTGCTCTTTTCCAACTCTGAGCACAATGGGCTCGTTCTGGGCTGTTCTCACCCCTCCCCGTTCCTGTGTCTCCCGGATTTCTGTTTCCACCCAGGGGGAGACGCAGATTGGCCCCAACTAGCTGAGTTCAGGTCTTCGCCAGAAGGTCCCAGGCCAGCTGCTTTGCATGGAAGATGCTCGGTGCAGAGCCCCAGCCGGAGCTGGCAGCATCTCAGTTGCGAGATTCCTGTGGAATGGAATTTCCTGAAAGCTCGGAACTAGCACACCTAAAGAGCTCGGTTTGATTTGAAAAGATGGAGAAAGACTTGACCCAAGAGCTGAGCATGCGGTCGAGGGTGGATGCGGCCCGTCAGGCAGCACCAGGCAGACGGGGGCAGGGGGGCGGAAGGGAGAGTGGCGGGGGCGAGGGGCTTTTATTTGTCCCAAACAAGTGAATACTGTGATTTTAAAGCTACCGTGGCCACCAAATCCCCTTGCCCTAGCCTCCCCGTCTCCCTTTTCCCTGCGTCTAGGTCAGAACTTTACACCCAAACTATAAAAGCCTCCAGAGTAGGAGGAGAAGGAAGAGGGCTTCTAAAGAAAGATATCTTTTAAAAATGCATTAAATGTATCAAATTTAATTTATTGCAAATCGATGTAATAATTATCTGGCTTATACATTCCAAGAAGCAATAATGAGTTAGCTATTTGGCAACCGTTTGCTGAAGACACACTATGTGCCAGATACTAAATTAGGTGTGGGGATAAAAATCCCTCATGGAGCTTCCACTGCTGGGAGTGGCAGGGGTGGGGAGAACAGTAAGTACCTAGCGCATCCTGCTGCGGAGCGCGCCGTGGGGGCTGGGGCTCTGAACGGTGCTGGGAGGCGTGGGATTCCCCTGCAGGCCCTGAGGTGGGTGCCCCTTCCACAGAGCAGGAAACAGGCTCAGCAGTTCTTTGAGTGAATGTCCTAAGTCCACCCAGACAGTGGATTCAAATCCAGACCGGCCTGACGCTGGCATCCAAGTTCTCAGCTCTTTTGACAACGACTTAGGATATTACTTTTTCCCTAATCTTCCCGCATCCGAGCCCTCCATCCCTGCACCCCAGGAGAACTGATCAGCCCTTTTATAGCTGAGGAGACGTAGGCCGCGGAAGTAATCTGTGAGATGGCCGCCCAGGCCTGGG
>JAQZBX010043943.1:0-21512 GCA_029593785.1 Cabassous unicinctus
AATTCATAATAATTTTATAGCTCCTGAAAAATCCTGCAGAAAGCTGTTTAACTCTTAATTCAGTCATTCTCAAACTTATTTAAGTCATGATTTTCTTTTTTATGTTACAATACCACTTTTATAAATTTTAAAAGCACACAAAGCAATGCATATTTTTCTTATTAAATACATAATCACAAAAGAATAAAAATTTGAGATGAATGAGCCCAAACTGATGATCCTACATACTTTTAGGGAGAAATTAATGGGCATAGGATGGGGCAGGGAAAGGTAGCATTTGGAATTAAAAAAAAATATTATTTTGATCATTTCATGATGTTGGATTGTCCTACTTCAAGGATGTTCTGCTTAGGAACAACTTTGTTTTTAAATAATTTCTCCCACTATTAATGAATGGCATGTGAAAGTCCCTGTTACACATGGCATTTCTTCTTTTTCCAACTTGGAGGTCTTACTGGTTTGCTCTGAGGATGCCAAAAATAAGAACAGACACCTCCATTTCACCATCACTGCATTTTTGTACAAGTTCTTTAGAGAAAAGTCCAGCAGAATCCAGTCAGGTCAGGTAGCAGCCACATCTACATCCTCAACATCATCAATTCCTGCAATGGACAAAATTGTCAGAAGTCTAGTCACCACTTAATCCTCCTCTGAGCTTCCTTCTAGGAGACAGGCAGGATCCTGGCTAAATGGACTGACCAGAGCTTCCCACAATACTGAGAGCTGTTGCAGGGCAGATGATCCAGGAAAAGGGCATGGATTCTCCTTCTTCTTGATTTTTATTTCTCAGAAAGCCACTGAGACTATTGTATTATCTCTTCCCCACCCCACTCACAGAACTCTCTTTGTGAAATGCTGCTCTGGAGACCAAGAACAAGCTTCAGCAGCTGATTCATGATATCGCTTTTCTATGAAACCCACCCCAGCCTCAGCACCTCCCATACAAAAGCAAACCCAGCCCCATGTTATTCTCTGGTATCAGGTAAATAAAGATTCTCAGCATAAATAGGAAAACAAAATTGATTTCTTTGTTCCCCCATCACCAATATTGCATTCTCTTTGTGGTGACCCATTTTAGCGCCTTTGAGCTCTCCAATTACTATCTGATGTATTTTCAGTGTTTTTATACCCTGTTCTAACAAGAATAACTAATATGTAAATTTTATGTATGGAAAACCTGAAGCTCAGTGATCTTAAACAATTTTAGTAAATTCACTTACAGTAAGCAAGAGGCAGATAGCTCTTGGGGTTTGATGCCCCCCAAAAACATGTTCCTGTCATCTCTACAATTATTCTCAAAATTATGGATTAGGGCAATGGCAGCAAAGGAAAGACTGAGGAAATGACTAACATCTCATGAACATCAGCTAAGTACCAAGAACTGTACCAGGCAAAGAAGTTATTCTTCCCCCTGTAGGGCTTGCCCATAGGGTTCTACCAATAGGACCACCTCCAGAAGTTGAAGACCATCATAAAATTTTTGTTGTGCCAGGGATTGATTAATGGCTCATGATAATATTTATAAAAAGAGGAAAGAGTCAGGTGGAGAGCTCTGCATAGGTGTATTAGTCAGCCAAAGAGGTGCTGATGCAAAATACCAGAAATATATTGGGTTTTTTAAAGAGTATTTATTTGGGATAGAAGTCTACAGTTACCAGGCCATAAAGCGTAAATTACTTCCCTCACCAAAGTCTGTTGCCACGTGTTGGAGCAAGATGGCTGCCGACATCTGCAAGGGTCCAGTCTTCCTCTTCTCTCCTCTAGGGCTCTATGGTTCCAGCTTCTTCCAATATCAACTGTAGGCTGGGATAAGTCTCATCTGTCTCTGGGCTCAGCTGCTCTTTTCTTTCCACAAGACCATCTGTAGACTATCCGACTCTCTCTCTCCCGGGGCCTCTGCATGTCTATGGAGCTGTCTCTATTCCTCTGTGTTCCTCTACTGTGTGTTTACTTCTCTGGGATCCAGCATTAAAACTCCAACCTTCCTTCTCTGTGGTGCAGTTTCTCTGTGAGTCCCTGCCTACCAAGGGGGCAGGGACCCAATGTCCTACTGACATGGCCCAATCAAAGCATTAATTATTATTTAACCAAGTAAAAGTGAAACCTCTGAATCCAATATAATCTAATATGCCCAGAGGAAAAGACCAGTCACAAACATAATCCAATATCTATTTTTGGAATTCATAAATAATGCCAAACTGCTACAATATGTAAGTTGAATTCAGTACCCTAAGCAAAATTCAAGAGACTGGTAAAACATCTGAAAGAGGAAACAATAGTAGAAATCTCCCATTAATCAATGAAAGGGATCACATAGCCACAAAAACCTCTAGCTGCATTCCCTGTCTTATGAATGTAGGTCCAGAGTTATAAGATATTTAACTCCAAATTAATTCCTCTTTGGAATATTTTCCAAAGTTAATTACTTTAATATCTTACACTAATTGTGCATTCTTGTTCCCAAAGTAATTGCCCATCCATTGCTCTATTTGGTTATCAAAAGGGCTGTAGTCAGGAGATGAAGATCTTCTCAAGGTCACCCTTCTCTAAAGTGGCACCATCAGACCTAAGTCAAAATGCCCATCTTCTCTTCTCCATACCACATTCATCCTTAGCCTAAGTGGGCCATATGGGATTAAATCCCAGTAACCAACTAGTGCTGAACTCATATTACCTGTCTGTAAAAGAGATGCGAAAGCAGATTGAATTACTTAATCAAGGCAGTACTTTTACTATTTGGAATGCTACCATCTTCCCCTCTATAGGGACATTTCAATGACAATCTGCTAACTTTCCCACCAGACTATGATTCTGTTGTTTGTTTTTATCCCAAAGTAGCACAAGAATGATTTTTCTATTATATTTTACTTTTTTTCCATAGCGGAAAATCCTCCTGTGAAATGCCCTGGAAAATAGGAACTGGAACTTTGATTAGCAGTAGGTTGATTTTATTTTGTGGTGGTGTAAATTAATCTCTCAGTGTTCAAAAAGCCCTGTCCCCACAGGATCTTATCTTTTGTGTACTTCAAAGCACAGCTTCTAAGAGTAGGGAGCTGTGAAGATTCAGTGTTAAACACTGAAAAGTAATAGCTCTGGTTACACACAACCAAAGACAGGTTTTAAGGTCAAATTGGTTTTTTTCATTGTTTTTTTTTAGAATCAAAGAGATTTCAAAATACTAAGCACTTATTAACATTTCAAACTTTGCTCTACATATATATTCACAAAAACAGTATATCTCTCTTGTATCCCTGCCGTAAATCACTCTCCATTTTGTTTGTTCTTATGCATCCCTCAAGTTGCTGATTAATTTTGTCCTCCTCTGAAAAAGTATATTGATTCCTCTACGCACTTGCCACCACTCAATGCTCAACCAATATTAGTTACTGAACCCTCCCCTCACCCCTCAGTGTTCCTGTAGCTTCTGTACATACCTCCTAAATAGGCATAGTACCAACACTAATTGCATGCTCATCTCTCTCCCAAAAGATTGTGCATTCCTTGAGAAGTGGAATGAATTCATTGTAAACTCCATCATTCCCAATGATTGGCAAAACTCACAGTTCTTATTCAGCACTCAAAACATATTTATTGAATAGATGATGGATGATTGAAGGAATGGGTGAGTGAATGATCTCCCTTAATCTCCAACACAACTTTTCATGACAGATAATGGAGCTGAAAATTTTTGAGATTGAAAGCTAAAGATCAGAATGCTTGACTTATACCAATGGTTATACAGACAAAACAATTTCAGGGTTAAAATTAAAATCCAAGATTTTATATTTCAAGTCTGCCTCTACTTAGAAGCTGAAGCCTAATGTTTGGAAAAAATATATAGCTCTGATTGTTGATTCTTGCGTAATCACTTAAATAAGCAAGTATAGATAAAGCGAGCATCAATTTTTTTGCGTGTGTGAGTGTGGCATAACTTTTGAAAGCTAAAGAAACTCTGAAAGAGGATACCAAGAATAATGGTTCTACTGAAGTCAAGAAGAGATCTTTCAGTTCTAGATTCCCAAGAGCCAAAGAAAACAAGACCACAAGACTTCAAAGGACTTTGAGCTAGTGTAAAAAATGATACAAAAGAGTTGTGGACACGAAGTCAAAGACTTCGTGGGAATGAACCTTGTAATTTCCAGCTCTGGTTTTTTGGAGTGATGTATGGCAGGGCAGCTCTCTTACCAATGGGAGCAGGTGTCCCTAGATAAAGACACTCAACTCATGATCCTGTCATGGTTGCCTCCATCTGAGCTGCCCTGGAATATTTGCTCATTCTACCTCCAATCAATTGGGCATTTCAAGTGATCTTTCACCAATTATTTAAAATAATGACATAACTGAAAAATCAGATATAAACATATCCTTTATAATAATGGATTAGTGTATGCATTTCATATCTGCCCTAATGCAAGCTTGAGAACCTAACTATTTTTTTCATATGAAAGGCATGTTCTTAACTTGTCCTGCTTATCAGTAATCCTAGTGCAATAGAATAATATGGGATGTGATGGTAGAATACTTGGAGTTGAGTATCAGCTCTGCTCTATCTAGCTGTGTGAATTTGGAAATGTCTCTCAGTTTCTCTGACCCTCATATCCTTAACCTATAAAGTATGGAAATCCCAATGCTTGTCTCCCAGCATGACTGACAGAACTGAATGAGGCAATGAAAGCCAGCACAGTGTCTTGCAGGAGGACTGTAGACTTGCTGCCAGCCTTCTCATCCCAGCTCCATTCTTACTAGCTGTGTGACCTTGGACAAGCTGTGTAATCTATATAACTCTGGTTGATTCTCATCTGGGAAATAGAATAAGAAACAGTAACTATCTTACAGAGTTGCCTTGGAAAGTAAATAAGTCAATAAATGTAAAATTCTTAGAATGCCTAATATTTAACAAGAGCTCTCAAAGTACAATTTTATTTATTTTCCCAACCCTTCTCTGATAGGCAGTTTATTCAACCATAAAATGGGGATTCAAAATACCTATTACAAAATGGTAATTGTGAAAATTAAGGCTATGTATTGATCTTGTTATAAAGCTTGACAAAAATTTTGGTTGTTAATATTATGACATTGCACCTGGCCGTGTGACATTAAATCCCAGCTCTCTCCACCTTGTGCTTTTGTTAAAGAAGTAAAAGATAAAATGACTCACATCCAGTAACTTTATTCAAACAGCTTGATAGGACATTGCATTAAAAAGAACTGCACACTGTGGACTTAAGTAATCACAGTCAAAGAGCACGTCTCTTATCCACGCTCACTCGGGCATGCTGTGCTCCCCACATTCAGAAGCGTCTCTGAAGAGCTGACAGCAGCTCCCAGGCTGCAGGGGCCTTTTCTACAAAAATATGACAATTGCAATGTAAATATGACAAATGCGATCATCATAATTATTATTACACGATTACCATTACCTTTGTTAGGCACTGAGCGAAATAGTCTAGTCTATGTTCTCAACAAGCTAACATCCAGGACTGGGAAGAAAAGAAATACTCTTATGATACAATGAATGAAAAGATAAGATCTAACCCCATTTAAACACATTTTAGGAAGCACAATCAGAATTTCTAGTCTCCAAAACAAAGAGGTTGACAATCCTCTTTCATATGGCCTTACTCTCCTGGCTGCCTCCGTGATGCTCAATGAAAGGGTCTTTGATACAGAGAAAGTATCCACACCTGCTTTTCCAGCATGGTTTCCAGGACCTTCTTCAAGCATGCTATAGCTTCAGTACCAATGAGGAGCTCCCTGAATGTGCTTGCTTTTCCCATGATCCTACCTTTGCTTCTGTGACTTCTTCTTTCAGCTTGGCATGACCTACCCCAGCCTCATGCTCACTGGCTCTGGCCACCCTGCCCCTGGTCTTCTCTCTACAGCTGGAGCACATTAGACTTTCTGTACTAAACCTCCCCACATTACCATGGGACTTTTAAAAAAGATTTTCTCTCCTGCTAGATTGTAAATCTTAAAGATCAGGTACTATGTCTTACCAATCTTGTATTAGACCCTCAATGTTTCAGAGAAAGAAAACATAAAAATATAATAAAAGATGGAAGGTAAGGGGGGTTGTGCAAAAGAAGGATGTTAAAATATGAAAACCTGTATCAGTCTGTCTGAGGAAAAGTTGAAGTGTCCTTTACCTGGACATGAATAGCTTAGGGCAGTAACAGGGAAAAGAGGGGATGTGCTTGTTCAGTTTGACTCCAGAGACGAGAGCTATGACTGGTAGATTGAAGTTAATCAGCTCAATGGGCTGCTTTCAGGGTAGTGAGTTTTCCATCCAGCAAAGAGATCAAAAGTGGGTTGGACAACAAAGGTGAGGACTGAGGATTTTGTGAATGGAGTCAATTAAGTTTGTAATTAGTAGTGGATAGATCCGATTTCACAAAATTCCTTATGTTCTTAAGGTTCCGTGTTTCTGCAATCACACCTTCTATGACACTGGGATGAGGAATTCTGGGATAAAAAGAGAGTATGAGAGAGAGAGAGAGAGAGAGAGAGAAACCAAAAAGAAAGAGAGAGATTTAGTTTGTTATGAGGTTGTCAAAAAAAGTGCCCTATGTGGGCTTCTATGATTCCATTTTGTTTCCTGATTTATTGCTCTTATTACTAGATTTGGATCTACCACCAGGCTTTGTGCACAGTTGGGATTCAATGAGGATTTAAGTAACTCAAAGCTTTGTTCAGATCTATTTTCAAATGTTTCTTCTCTAGAAAGCCCTTTCCTAGCCATCGCCCTCTGATCTCTTACCTATCTGCATTTTCTTCATAATACAAAATCACAACCTAAGTGTCACATATCTATTTACTTGTTTGATGCTGGTCTCTCCCAATATAATTTTAGTTGCAGGAAAGCAGGGACTTTATATGCTTTGTTCACCTCTATTTTCCTAGTACCTAGAATAGTATCTGATATATCAACAGCATACAGTAAATATTTGTTGAATATATAAATAAAGAAGGAGTTTCTTTACTATAATCTGCTGTAGGCTATTTTTCCATGTTGGACACAGCTGATAGTAATACATTCTCTTAACCTTCCAACAACCCCTAATGAAATATGATTGTCATTAAATTCCTATATTCATGCTAAAAGGATGATAGTAAGAGTGTTTATTCTTGAAAATGTGTGTTATTGGACACCTCCAATATTCCTTACATCTCCTCACTTTGCAATTCCATTCCCTACGTTCTCCACATCCACTCAGATCCACATTTTGTTGATCATGCTTCTGAAAATCATATTTCACATTCACTCCTCCTTCAGACCCTACCCCATGCTCCATTCAGGCCCTCTTGCCTGCTAGAAAATATGTTCCATGAGAGAAAAGGCTGGGCCTGTCCCATTTATTACTGTACCCTCAGTAACTGGTGAGTCACATGCAAATAACTATTATTTCGTAATATATAATGAATGGGGAAAAATAAGTGAAGTGATCACTACAGTAGCTTTATAATTCATCTAATCTTCTTTGATTTTTCCTCAACACTAATCATCCTTCACTCTCAATACAAATTAATATTTTGTAACAATACCTTGTGCATGTCATTGTCATGTATAAAAACTTTTAATGACTTTCCATTGCATATAGAACTAACCACTATTCACTCTTACTTCAAATGGCCTCAATATATCTTTCTATTGTTTTAGTCTCATGTCCTAAAACAGCCCCATGCTTTGCCAAAATAGATGGCCTACTAATGCCCAAAGGCCCCAGTATTTTCCACCTTTTTCACTTTTGCTCATGTTTGAAGTAGATACTACATAAAACTATATTATATTTCATGATAGTAAATTGGGTTGAGATGAGGCATGGAGTAATTTTAATTTCATGGTTTAGAAAAGACTTGAATTGCACAATTTAGGAAACAGATTTTAGCAGTGACCAAGAACAATAAGCCAAATTTCCTAGTACATTAGAGGAAAGTCTGTTTTGATGGCATGTAGCATATAGTACCATGAATGGCTGATGGATGGATTCAGAGTACCCTTGATGTGAATCCTGGCTCTTTAACTAGATGCTAATTGCGGACATGTCATTGATCCTCTGTATGTCTTAGTTTTCTCATTTATTAAATGGGAATAATAGCTCATATTTGCCTTACAGTTCATTGTACTTGATAAGCAAATGAGAAGTGATGGATAGGACAGATCTTTGTAAGCCAGAAACTCTGGCAATGTAGGAGTTAGTTCTGCCAACTAACACAGTGCCTGACACAAAGTTGAAGTTTCCTAAATGTCTGCTGAAGAAGTGTAATTTTAAGATGTGTGTTCTGTTCTGGTCCATTTCATTCTATTGGGCATTGCCAACATTTTCTTGGCTGATAATGTGTTGTGTAGTTCTGGCAATAACATAAGGACAAGAACTTTTCGTTTCTCGATGTATACGTAAAGTAAAATTTTACCTTTTTAATTACTAGTAAAACACTAAGCAAAAGCATGACTCTTTGCCCTAATCTAAGTTTTACTTGCAGATTGTTTATGAATAAATATTTCTAAAACAATTCAGATATTAGAGTAAATAGCATCAAGGTTATTGACACCAAAAAAGAAGTTTCCATTAGTATGCACTGTAATAGAACTCTGCATTTCCCCAATAACACTTAAAAATTGTAGTGAAATAATTTATGGTTTTATCTGGATCAATATTTATATTGACTCAATCTTGTAAGTCAGTTTTGTATATTTACATGAATATGAGCTACATGAGGGCAAGTTCCAAATCTGTCCTGTTCACTCATTATGACATGATAAATGAATTAAGTGTACACTAATATCAGTCTTTATCAGCCTTCCATAACATGCCAGTAATAAGCTAATTGTAATTATATTTCCTTTTCTGCAAAGCAGGTCTAGCAGGACCAGTGCTTGCCAAACTTCATCAGCAGTTAATTGCTAAATGTCCTTGAAACTAATAACTATCAATAAAAACTAAATGTCGTATGCCACTTTACAGTTTTCAGATTTACTTCAATTAATTCCTTAAAACTCCTGAGCCATAAGCATAATTATTACCCCTATTTCACCACTGAGACTATTCAGGCTCTGAGATAGCAACTGGCTTGTCCAAGTGGGGTTGATCAAATGCAGACAGGCGGAGGCAAAGCTGAACCAGCTAAATTCTTCTAACTCCAAATTGTTTCCCCTTGCCAAAGAAGCAAGCCCTCCTAAACCCCTCCTCCTCTGCAAATATTCTGTGATTCAAAATCATTTTCTTACTATTTCCTCCTGGCCTTCTAATTAACTTAGACTATTAGTTCTCAAGCAGGTTGATATTGACCCAGGGTGCATTTGACAATGTCTGGAGATGTATTTTCTCATCCTATCTGAGAGGGAAGTGTGATACCATCTGGTGTATAGAAGGCAGGGGCGCTGCTAAGTCTCCTACAGTGCACAGGACTGCCCTCCCCTAACAAGGCGCAATCTGCCCCCCAAGTATCAATAAAGCCAAGGCTGAGAAGCCCTGACCTGATGAGTGACGACCCACTGCACATTTTGGTGGTTGGAGCTGGGACTGTCTCACCTGGCAGGAGGCTATCAGGGTTTCTGAACACCTCCTGTGGCCTGGATTCTTAGTCGTTGCTCAATGCTCAGAGAAGTCCCAGACACAAGCTCTAGATTCAACTGTGGTATTTTTACAATTTAAAACAATGCAGAAAATATCCATCCTTCAGAAAGTCCTGCCTATAAGTGTCAGGTGTCACGGAACTGTTTCCAAACTCTGGATTTCTATAGTGAAAGGAGAGAAAAGTGCGAGAGAGAGGGAGGGGAAGAAATGGAAAGCATGTGGGGAGAGAGGAGAGAGAGAGAATGATACTGAGATAGAGAGAGAATGAATTATTATATGCAAAGTAAGGGAGTCATATAAAAAACGTACAAAGAAAAAAAGAAGAGAATGAGAAAGAACTTGAATTTGGGAGCCAAGATCATGGATTCTAATTCCACCAACTATGACTAGCAGTATCACCATGGGAAAATCATTTACTCTTCCTGCCAGTTTCCCCATTTGTACAGTGAGAATAATTATACAGGCCTCATAGGATGGTTGAGCATTTAGATAAAATAATACGAATATGAATAGAGTGTCATGTTAAAGTAGTAATGACAGTAGCTACTATTTCCTTAGCAGTCGTTACATGCTAGCATCTCCATTTTAAAAATGAATTGACTGAAGTTTAGAAAGTTAAATCACTTGCTCAAAGTCACAGCACTAGGAAATGTCAGTATCAGGGCTCAAGTTCATGTCTGCTTACTCAGGAGCCCACACTCTCAGCTCCTGTTTATATTTCACAGATATTAGCTAAATCACGGATTTTGTAAATTGTAAAGTCAGAAGGTGGTAAGACCCGGAAATGGCCAGGAAGTGGAATGTGTGAAGGGTCAAGGCAGACAAGTCAAGGGAAGTTGCTGACACATGCAAGGGAACAGCGGCTGTTATTATGTGGTGCTGGCTGTGTCATCAGAGAGTGGGGGAAGACGACCTGCTTGGATAAATGGAGCATGTAGGTCCGAAAACGCTCACTAGGTCTTGATTGAATGTCCTAGTAGATTAAACAGCCCCTGCCACAAAGGTCCACAGCAGTGAGAAAGTACAATGCTGTGTACTGTATAGATGCTAAATCAGTCTTCTCTGTGGAGCATTTTGTGTGACCAGATCTTTACAGGACATCCAAGGTAATCCCCTACAGCTTGCGCACAGTGCCACTGCTTCTCTCTCATCTTCAGAGAATGCTCTCCGAGTCAGGCTCCCAGGTCTCTGGTTAATTAGCCATCTGAAGGCCAGTACTCTGCAGAAGGGAGCACAAGCCCTTTTAACTACGAGACCATTGTTCTCTTCCCACCAGGTACGGATGACCCAGAAATAGGCCAGATTGTACAGACGCTGGCACTCTTTATTAAGCAACCTATTTTCTGCTCCAGGTCAGCCAACAATGGATGAGACGGCATGGAAACAGGGGTAATGCCTGTGTCAAGAAAGGAGTTAAGTCATCAAGCGGCTATTATGACAAAGAGAGAGACAGCTGTGTGAACTTGATGGCATTCCAGGCCGGGGCTATCACACACTGAGCAGTGGATGGGTGGTAATACCATTGTCCTGTTTACTGAATCCTGATGAGACCATCTGTCTTGACTCTTCCTGTACACAAGCCTGCACTCTGCTGCCCAGCTCATCCTTAGCGCTCAATCACTGGTGGCGTTTCAAAAGTTGTAAACCTTGGTTGTGCCTAATGGTAAGCTGTGAATTCTTGCAATTCTCTTGGAATGACCTCATTAATTCCCAACCCTCTTTTTCTGCTACTGCTCTGGTCCTTGACTCTGGGCTCCATCTTTCCACCGTGACCCTACTCCTCTGTTCTTGAACTGGGTGTTTACATCTTATTCACATGCCTCCCACCTCAACTTTCAGTTCCCTCGTGTGGTCTGTGACTTGGATTATTCTTCACCCCTGTCTCCCATCTTCTACCTATCATCCTATTCTTCACCCCTGTCTCCCATCTTCTACCTATCACCCTGGCTCTCCCCATTTTGGACTCTTCTTGGGCACAGTTCTCTGCCAGGCAGGAATTAGGACAATTGTAATAGGTAACAAAGATGTGTTCAGATTGTGACTTCAATAACGACAAAATTACACTGAGTATCTTTCACAGAGTAGTGCTTAGAAATCAATCTATTTTCTTATGTTTCAGAAGATACCTTAGGAATAGTTTTCTATTTTTCAACAAATGCATGGTCTTATTCTGAGTGCACATCCATTCAGGAGCTGCCTGACCAGAGTCTGCAAACTTCCAGGGGCACGGAAAAAGGTAGAGGAAGAAGTAGTCTTAAGTCAATCACCTCATACTGTACTGGCTGTTTTTCTTTAGGCAGTATTCTTAGACTTTGTTTGGACAAGGAAGAAAAGGTAGAAGATGAAGGCTATACTATCAAGCCAGTTACTACTGTGGGCAACTCGGTCTTAATCCTGTTGAGAAATTCTGGGAGAACTAGCAGAACATGCACCTCATGGATCTCCAAACTAAGGGTGCTATGCTGTCCTGGTGGTCAGCAAAGCAAGCTCCAAGGGGGAGGGAAAGAAATGGTTGGAAGTGGAACTGGTGTGCACTGAAATGGTAAAGGCAAGGAAATATAAGTGGGGTACAAGCAGCATCTGACAAAATTCTCAATATAAATTATTGGAGGAAAAGAAAGGACCTCACCCTTCCTTAGAGAAACTGCTTTTGAACCCACTGATTGAAAAGTCACTGAGGAAATATAAACAAAGGGGAAAGATCGACAGCACTGTTTGCAGTTGGGATGAGGCTTAGAATGTGGCACTATGAGGACTGGCTCATCTCTCTACTAATGACCTGGAAAAGGCAGAAAATAGCCCTTTAATGAAATCTGTGGTTGGCACGGAGTCGGGTGACGTTATAAACACCAGCTAGGACAAAGGAACCAGGCTGTGTGAACACCCAGTGTGCAGAGAGAAACAGAGAAGCCACTTATTTCTATACAGCCCCATCAGAACTCACTAATGACTCAACAAAGAAAAAGAAGGTTATTATTATTTGGGAGGGGGGAGTGGGGGGGGAGCAGGGCAAGGAACTGCGATATGGCTTTTACCTCAGCTTTGGAGCAAATTAAACTAAGGCTCCAGAGAGGAGGAGGCCGAAAGAGTGAAGCAGCAACGCGTTTGACAGAAGCTTCAGGGCTTCGCACAGTCAAAAAATGCCGGAGCTATTTCCAGCAGCAGAATAATTGTGGTGACATTTGATCAATGAGGAAGGAAGCAATAGATCCTTCCTTCAAGGAAGCTGGGGAAACCACACCCTGACACAGGGCTTATTGCCCATCCCCGTAAACTCCAAGGGAGTATGAGACCTAGCACAAGCAAAGGTCCTGGAGAAATTATCTCATCAAATGCATGGAAGGCTTTATGCAGAGAGCTTTTCTTAAGCATGAATTGCCTGTACTTTTTAAGTCACTTTCACATATATTATGGGGAACTTGTGAAAACTGCAGAGAAAGAGAGCTGGGCAGAGAGAGACTTAAAGAGTTGAATCAATGTGCCCAAAGTCACATTTTACAGTGTAGCCAAATTCTACCGCCTTTCTGCACCCTACTTCTTGTCTCTATAAGATGAGGGGGTTGGGCTCATTCAGTATATTTTTGCCCTTTTAATACATGAAATGCATTGTCAAAAATAATAAAATGTTGCAGAGAAGCTCATTACATTTACCAAACAAGTCTGTTCTATAATTAAAATCTGGGTGGGGGCCTGGGAGTCCCACCAGCTCTGTAGCTTTCTCACTCCCCCAAATTGGAAGCCATTGTTCTCCATAAAAATATGTGGGAAAACTATCTTCTACCTGATCTCTAAATGTCCTTCCAGTTCTAAAATCTTAAAAAAATGACTTAACCTCCCTTCCACCATTAAAAATTGCACCCATAGATTCTTTAGTTTGAATAGTGGAAAATAATCATGGAAAAACAATTCATTTGAGAAGCTGGAATCTCTCCACTCCCTTCTGGTTTATAATCATTGGTCTCGGTTGGGGGAAATGCTTGTTCATGTACATAATCATCTAGAGGCTAAAAATCTACCTTATCATTTAGCAGAGTGATAAATCTGAAAATATTTCAGGCACTGAAAAGATGAAAGTTAATGGGCAAAATGCAAGGATGGAGTTCCCAGATCAAGTCTCATTTTCTCTCAATCATATTGGAAAATCTGAGCAATTGCTAAAATGAATTTGGAGCCTCCTGAAAATTCAGCAAGAAAATGGGAGAAAAAAAGGAAAGTAGGAAGAAAGAAGGAAGAAAGGAAGAAAAAGAGGGAGGGAGGGAAGGAGGAAGGAAAAAAAAGAAAAGATATTTTTTGGAGTAAATCTGGATTGTGTTTTAGTAGGGTGGCCAACTCACTCTGTGGATCAACTTGGACTTCCCAGTTATAACCGTGAAAGTTCTGCATCCAGGGACACCCCTCATCAAGCCTGAATAAACTCTAATTTTAGACTTCATCTTCTTGCAAACTCTATACCACTCCCAATCAGGCTGGCACCAAAGTATGTAGAAAATCTTTCCCATACCAGAAAACTCCAGGGAATTCAAAGTCAAGAAATAGTTGCAGGCTGGCCTGTGGTTGTTTAGAGTCCATTCCCAAGGGATGGGTTGCTGAAAGTATGCCAGACTTTCACTGAAGGCTTAGCCAAGGTCACAGGGATGAAAGTCACAGACTTGGAACTACACCCAAGCTCTTATTTTGCCCTTTTTCTGGCATTTTTCTCCAGTAAAACGTGGGCTATCTGGTGCTCTTATTCAGTAACATAGTAGCTAACTTCCCTGAAAGATTCACTTTAGCAGAACTTCAAATTCATTTATTTATTCATTGCCATACATCCAATTGCAAATGCTCATTGAGCTTTCAAATGTTGTTCAAATGTCACTTGTTTTCTCTAGGTTCTTTCCTAGTACCTTCCAAATACATAATGAAAGTACGGACTTCATGTCTCAGTTTGCCTGGACTGCTATGATAAATACTACACAATCGATTGGCTTAAATAACAAGCATTTATTTTCTCATGGTTTTGAAGGCTGGAAGTCCAAAATGAAGGTGCTGGTAGACATCTCTCAGTGTCAGTAGTGCTCTGGTGATGGTGATCCTCCCTCAGTGGTGATGTTCTTTGCCTCTTACTCTGGCTTTCTCTGTTTTATGGTTTACATGTCTTCTGGATTCTCTGACTGCACCAGATTTCCTCTCTTTATAAGGTCTCCAGTGATATGGATTAAGACCTATCCAGATTCAACTTTGTCACACCTTCATGAATAACAACATCTATAAAATATCCTATTTCCAAGTGGGTTTAATCTCACAGGAATGCAGATTAAGATTTAAACATGTCTTTTGTGGGTTACATGATTCAATCCCCACAAAACGGTAATGGACTTTTTATTAAATTCATAATCATAAATATTGGTAATTTTATTCTCATATATCTGCAAAAGTTGTTTTTATACATTTAATTGCTTAGCCCTCAAAAAAGGTTTCATGCTTTAATTTATTATAATTTTCTAGTTTGTATTTCAATCTTACTTTAATTTAAAACTTAATTTAAATATTGTAATATTTTGCAAGACCTTTCCTATGATGGTTCTTTATTGAATAAAATGTATAATATAAAAATAAGTCAAAGACAAATACTACTTTTATGGCATAAACTAGAAAAAGTAAAAATTACCTGTTATATAATATTAAAGATTAAGGAAAGACCCAAATCTGAACTTTATTATAAACACAAACTAGTGTCAACTGATGATCTGGGTTGTTTTTTATTGGTATATTTACCTCAATGGTCATGAGCACCCATCTCATCAATATTCTTGTGGTGGTTTGGAGCTATGTTCCCCCAGAAAACATGTTCTTAAATTTAATCCATTCCTGTGGGTGTGAATCCATTGTAAGTAGGCCCTTTTGATGAGGTTACATCAGGTAAGGTGTGGCCCAGGATGGGTCTTAATCCTATTACTGAAGGCCTCAATGGGCAGGAAACAGACAAAAAAGCTACAGAGGAAGCAGCTAAGATCTTAAATTCAATGGAACCCAGAAGAGAAGAGAGAGGCCAGGAGAGGCTGCCATCTCCATTTCCATATGACAGAAGAGCCCAGGACCAAGGGTCACCAGCAGCCAGCCCCAGAATGCCAGTCTTTGGGAAGAAAGCATCACCTTGATGATGCCTTGATTTAGACTTCTTTTAGCTCAGAAACCATGAGGCAATAAATTTCCATTGTTTAAGGCAGTCCATTTCATGATATTTGTTTTAGCAAATAAAATAATTTTATAATAAAATAAAGTTTGCAGAAAAATCATGCAAAAAATACAGTTATCCCATATACCACTCTATTATTAACACCTTGTGTCAATGTGGTACATTTGTTAAAACTGGTAAAAATACATTTTTATAACTGTACTATTAACCATCATTCATGGTTTAACTTAGGATTCACTGTTCGTGTTATACAGTTCCATGAATTTCAAAAAAAATTTATTCTATTAACATATACAATGTAAAATTTCCTCTTTTAACTTCATTCAAAGACATAATTCAGTGCTGTTTATTACATTCACAACATTGCACTACCATCACCACCATCCATTACCAAAATTTTTCCATAGTCCCAAATAGAAACCCTGTAATCCTCATTCTCTACCCCCAGCCCATTCCTTGGTACCGTCTACCTTAGATTCTGACTCTATGGTTTTGTTTATTCTAATTATTTCATATCAGTAAGGTCATTGCATAATATTTGTCCTTTTGTGACTGGCTTATTTCGCTCAAAATGATGTCTTCAAGGTTCATTCATGTTGTCACGTGTCAGAATTTCATTCCTTTTTATGGCTGAATAATATTCCATTGTGTGTATATACCACAAACATTCAATACTTATTCAATACTAAGCAAAGAAGTTCTGGCAAGTCTACTTCATTTAAGCCATCCCAACATATTATTAGTACCAACCAAAGTTTCATATCAAAACATGAAATCCAGGGTCAAAGTAAGTAGCCACATGTCAATAAATTCTAACTATACAATATCTTCATCTTCATACTCTTACTTGGACCCAAACCTTTAAAAACAACTTCATACTTGATCTTCTCATTATTGCTGGTAAATATTTTTGATGTCCTGCAATTACTGTAGGGTTGGAACTATTTCCTCCTAAAGCAGGGGTTAACCACTATTACGGGCTTGAAGCAATGTAGTGGGGAGGGTAGATCTTGAAGAGGATAAATGCCACCTTGCAAGAGGAGGCTGATATCCAATGCAAAGGAGAGGGGGTTCTTCTGCTCAAATGTAGGTTCATTGTAGAATCTGTAGATTCAAAATTATATGACTCATCAACCCAAATATCACCAACTCATGTCTCTGGACCAATTTTATTTTCCTATCAGGTCCTGGCTTTGGCATAAGAGACCTATTGAGGCTGTGCATTCACTCTTCTTTGCAGTTTTCTCACTCTTATAATTGGATCATGGGCCTAATTTTCAGCATAATTTGCCCTGTGGCTGCAGGAGATAATTGTCTCTAAAACCACCACCATGTTGGCACTATTGTTTTCACAGCATGCCTTGTGTTGCAAGTTGGAGGATGGAGGAAATGAGAAGACCTGCAATCTATACTTTTACCTCAGAGTTAAAAAAAAAAAAATGTGGCTCAACCAAATCTCCTTGAAAGCTTAGTAATAAAAGACTTCTTTGCAATTGAACTAATGGTATTTTATAGCAGGAGCATCCTTGTCTGTGGAATGTTCTTTGTAGGATGCATCTGGTCTATCTAGGATTGCTTATGACAAACAAACCTAAGACTGGATTTAAAGGGCATGACTCCCTGGAAAATGTTATTTAAATTATAAAAGTATCTGAGTGTAAATGAAGGTGTTTTGTGAATGAAATGTCTTCCTTCTACATAAGTAATGTAGCTATATCTCCTTCTTAGAGACTTCATATGCTAATCTGAGTAAGAGGACATCAGCAATGCCAAGAAAGGATCTGCGGAGCTGAGCTAGTGTTTCACCTGTGCCTCGTGTTTACTTGTACTTTTGAAATTATTAGTAAAGTTTGATACTGGATATTATCTCTGACTCATGTGAATCTGAATTGACACTCTGATTCTTTAAGTGATTTTAGAGAACCAGAATTGATTATTTTAGTTTTGAAGGCTTTAAACTAACAAAAGTCAGCCCAATTCAAAATCTCACAATTATTTTTATTCTGCATAGTAATCAGGTGCAATAGCTGCCAACCTAGAGAGCCACATTTTCTACCTAAACTTCACCCTAATCAACCACAAGTGGGAGAATGTCACGTGGTGACACTTCAAGTCAGGGATTATCACCACTCCAATCACCACCAGCAATAGCAAATTTATTAACTTCTTACCAATGAGTGAACCTGCTCAAATCAAACAGTAAGAATCTACTTCCTATGGACGATTCTGACACCAACTCACTAAGCCTAGGGAAAATTCTAAGGTGCCCTCATAACCTTCATCTCCTGAGGTTACCCCTGTGATTATGTTAATTAACATGGCAAAAAGGATTTTGAAGGTGTCGTTAAGGTTACTAAACGTTGATCTTAAGATGGGGAGATGGATTGTGGGAACATGGCCAACGGATTAAGCAAGTCTTAGCTCTCACTAAAACAACAAAGAAAAAGACAGAGGCTGCCGTGGGGACCTGCTTTGGGGCACAGCAAACCAGGACACTGCGTACCAACTCCCGGAAGAACGAAGAAGCCAAAACAAGTAATCGTGAGTTATTAAACCTCCCGGCTGCCGGGAAGGGCTCCCCTCCCCCACCCCCGAGATATTAAGCGAGGGTAAAAGTCCTGGCGAATGGTATCTAACTGAGAGTAGAGCAGACGGCTACCTCCACGGAAGGTGCTCTGAGTCATCTAGGAGGGTACTGGACAGATAGGGAAGCCAGGAATAATCGGGGGCTGCTTACCTCGGAGCCTGGAAAGGGCACACATATCTGGCCCTCAGGGTGGACAGACTAGGTGGAGACCATAGCCCCCTTCTCCAAATGGGAGTATAAGGGCAGATTCCCTGCAAGGAAGAGGGGTCTGGGAGAGTGGTGAGTGATTTTTTTGTGGTGAGTTTAACCAGCTGGGCCCCCCTTGAATATTGGAAGGGACCCTGACTCGACAGGGAGAGGGGAGGGGAATCACTTCAGGCTGTCGGTCATGCCCAGCCACCTAGGTAAAGACAGGAATTATTACATCAGTGAGGAGGCAGAGGCAGGCAGTGATCAGCTCCACTCCAGCTGACAGCAGGGGATCTAAGCTGCCCGAGGGAAAAGGGGTGGAAAGCCTTCTGAAAGGCTGATCAACCCAAGGACTTGGAATAGCTCAGTGGAAGAATTCCTGCCTAGCATATTTGAGGTCCCTGGTATGATTCCTGGGTATTCCTTGAAAAGTGATTCACCAGGTTATCAGGCATCCAGCTGAAACTTTAAGACAGAGAACATATAGACATTTTCTTTGTATTAGCTTTTCTTGGATCTCTTTTTTTAAGAGGTTCATTTTCTTTTATTTCCCTTACTTTACTCACTATAACCCAGTTCAAAACCTGCAGAGGGCAGGCTGCAGGGTGAGTGATTGAGGAAAACCAGCAGCCTAAGAAGATCTTCAGGAGTCTAAGAGAGAAGGCTGTATTTCCATGTTTATTTTTTTTCTTTCTGTTTCCTTTATTTAAATAAACAGTTGCCGCTGTCTTGTTTCTTGCTTGTTTTTTATCCCCTCCCTTCCTTTCTTTGCTTCTTTTTCTTTTTTTTTTCTTTCTTTCGGTTACTGATCTATTCTACCTACACTATTTCTTTTCACTCCATCTTTATATCTTTTGTTTTCCGTTGTTCTTTCATTCCACCTCTTTTATTTGATCTCCATTTTTTCTTGTTTGTATCTCTCCCTCTCTCCTTTTTTATCTCTTTCTCTTTTTTACTTTTTTCTTTCTCTTTTCTAAACTTTTCTTTTCCTCTCTTCTCGCCATTCCAGACTTTTAATTCATTCTGTGTATTTTTTTCACTGTTCTGTTTCTTGTTTCATTGTTTCTATTCCATTTTCTAATCTTATTCCTCTGTGCTTCTTACTCGTGTTAATTTTTCAATTTCTTAGGTCTTGTATGGTTGCTCTCCTACCTTTTATTATTACCATTATTATTATTCTTTTTGTCTTTCTATCTCTGTCCTTTTCTCTGATCTTATTTTTTTTCCTTTCAAAGGAGCATAGGCAGATCTCTCTCACAAATATGGCTGAGTGGGGGCAAGATCCTGCCCGAGTGATCTGTTTTTGGAAACCACAGAGTAGGAGGCTTCAGGGCATCAATATGGAGAGAGCTGGGCAAAGAGATAAATTTCTCAAGGTGCTGCTGGCTTGATTCTTGGTTGCTCTGTTTCCTCTTCCTTCATTTCCCCCTTTCTGTGTATAATGGTTTTGTCTGTCAATGCTCTCTCTTTTCCTTCCCTCATCATTCTATCTCCTGCTTTCTGCTGTTGTTCTTACATTCCACCTCTCTTTATTTAGTCCTCAGTTTTTTTGGTTTGTATTTCTATCTCGTCTATCCTGTTTTCTTTCTTTTATTAACTTTTTTTCTTTTTGCCTTTTCTTTTCCCTTTCCCTCTTTCCTCATCATTCTAGCCTTTTGATTCATTCTATATATTTTTCTGTATTTGGTTTCCCATTTCCTTGTTGTTACCCCACTTTTTTATTCTTATTACTCTACACTGCTTAAATGAGTTAATATTCATTTTCCAAGGTCCTATACAGTTCCTCTTCTAACAATTATTATTATTATTACTGTTATCCTTTTTCGTTTCATACCTCTTTCACTTTCTCTGGCCCTAATTTTTTCCTTCAAAGGAACATAGACAACAGCAGTGGAATAGAATAAGAAGAACAAAGTGCCAAAGAGAAAACTTAAC
The DNA here is from genome assembly GCA_029593785.1 of Cabassous unicinctus. Lineage (NCBI taxonomy): Eukaryota > Metazoa > Chordata > Mammalia > Cingulata > Chlamyphoridae > Cabassous > Cabassous unicinctus. Next base: position 20,465 of record JAQZBX010043943.1, read on the forward strand.
GAACACACACAAATGGCAATTAAATGAAATCCTAGAGTAAAGAGAGAAGCTAATCAACTGAATAAACCCATCAAGATAAAAAGATGACCAGAGGACAACAAAAAAATTACAAACCATACTATGAAACAAGAAGACATGGCCCAGTGCAATGAACAAACTAAAAACCAGGAAGAGGTGCAGAACATTGAATAACTAATCAAAGCTGTCCAAACAAATGTCATGGACCAACTCACTGAAGTGAAGGAAGAGATTAAGGGTATTAAGAATACACTCAGAGAACATACTGAAGAAATTGTAAAAATACATAAAAAGATAACGGATATGATGGTGATGAATGGCACAATCCAAGAATTCAAAAACACACTGGAAGCACATAACAGTAGATTTGAACAAGCAGAGGAAAGAATTAATGATGTGGAAAACAGTACATCTGAAATCAAACAGATAGTAGAACAGATAGATAAAAAGATAGAAAAAAATCCAGCAGGGACTTAGGGATTTGAATGACAACACAAAACGTACAAACATACACATTATAGTCATCCCACAGGGAGAAAAGAAGAGCAAGGGAACAGAAGGAGTGTTGAAGGAAATAATGCCTGAAAACTTCCCAACCTTATTGAGGGAGATGGATGTTCATGTCCAGGAAGCACAGTGTACCCCCAACAGTATAAATCTCAACAGGTGTACTCCAAGACATATACTTGTCAAACTGTCCAATGCTCAGACAAAGAGAAAATACTAAAAGCAGCAAGAGAAAAGAGAACCATCACATAAAAGGGAAGTTCAATAAGATTAAGTGCTGATTTCTCATCTGAAACCATGGAGGCAAGAAGGCAGTGGTATGACACAGTTAAGGTACTAAAAGAAAAAAAATGTTAGGCAGCCTCCAGCCATAACCTACCTAACTTATTGAGGAAGCCATAGCCTAGGGGTAGTTCATCCCCTCCCAAGAATAAACAAAATGGAGCAGATAAGGGCCATCACTCCCTCCCCAACCCTTTCCACATTCCAAGATCTCCTAACCCAGTCCCCCCTGGCCATTTGA
>JAQZBX010043944.1:0-21508 GCA_029593785.1 Cabassous unicinctus
CAGACCAGTTTACAAGCATAATCCAATATCTATTTTTGGAATTCATAATTACATCAAACCGCCAAACTGCAACAGTTGGTTTTTGTGATGTATCTGACTGACCTCTTTCTCATTTCTGTTTCTGTGTATTTTAAAAATACTTTCTTTGTGGTAACCCTGGGTTTGTATTACACAAACTACATCGATAACCAACTAATTCAAAAAGATACCAACTTAGTTTCAGTTGGATAAATGTTCTCTGCTCTCATGTCCCTCTGATTCCCCTCTTTAAGTTGTTTTTCTCCCACTTTACCTTTTTATATTTTGCATGTCCTCTACCAGGACATGCAAAATATGCCTTTTTCTTGCTCACTTGTATTCTGACTCTTATAGGAATCAAACAGTAGTGTTGTATATTGAGATAAAGTACTATTAGTTTTTCATTTACTATTTTAGTTACCTTTACTGTAGATCTTCAGTTCCTCACAGTACTCCAAGCCACCCTCTCCTATCTTCCTCTCAACCTGCAGAATTCCCTTTAGTAATTCTTGTGGGGAAGGCTTTTGTTGACAAACTCTTTAGTTTCTGTTTGTCTGTGAATATTTTAAAATATCCCTCATTTTTGAAGGAGAGTTTTGCTGGGTAGAGAATTATTGGCTAGCAGTTTTTCTCTTTCAGCCTAAAGATGGGTTCTTCATATTCTTGTCTACTGATTTTCTAATCCAACACTAACCTAAGTACTGCTGTCAAGGGATTTTGCAGATGTAATATAAGCCCTAAATGAGTCAACTTTAAGATATGGAGATTATTCTGGTGGTCCTGACCCAATCAGGTGTCTTTTAGAAGCAGAGAGTTTTCTGGAGAATAAATCAGAGATTCAATGCATGAGGGGGTACCAATGTTCTATTGCTGGCTTTGAAGATGGAGGGGACCATGGGCCAAAGAATGCAGACAAGCTTTAAGAGATGCAAGTGTCCCTGGGCTGATAGTAAGAACATGGAGACCTCAGTTCTACAACCACAAGAAACTGAACTTGACCAACAACCTGAATGAGCAGGAAATGTATTCTTCCCCAGAGCCTCCAGATAGGAGCCTATCTTGGCTAACACCTTGATTTCAACCTTGTGAGACCTTAAGCAGAGATCCTACTTGAGCTCACCTGGATTTCTTACCTACAGAACTGTGGGATAACTGAATTAGCATTGATGAATTAATGCTATTTGCATTAATTCATTACACAGCAATAGAAAACTAATACATAGACATTTTGAAACACCTGTTTTCTCAGCATTCTACCAACATACCCTACCTTGAGGAAAACATTAAAGTGAGTACTCTCATGAAATGCTCATTGAATCAAAATAAATCTCAAGATACAGGAAGAGGAAAAGGAAAGCAAATGGAGATGAATAATGAGTCTTTCAGTATAAGTAATTAAATGTACATGAAAATGATTGGAATTTGTAAGATGAGAGTTACTGTAAAAGTTAATGAGTTAGACTTCCTGAAAGATGGAGGATTAGAGAGACACAGGATTCACTTCTCACCCAGAAGAATAGCTGGAAGACAAGCAGAAATGGTCTGGAAAAAAATGTCCTAGAGCTTTAGATACCAGGGGAAGGCTGGACACTATCCAGAAGAGAGAGGGGCAAAGAAAAAGAAAAAGACTCTCGACAGGAAAACTCTGTGAATAAAAGCTGCAGCTGCAGCTGCCAGTGCCCATCCCCCACCCTTGGAGCAGAGCTTTAAGTTTATGATGGCTATTGATGGGATCCGCTATCACAGGGATCCACTTTCCAAGGAAAGGGGAGGGAGAAAGAGGCAGCCTAAGGCTGATTCAGCTTTTGACCAATAAATATGGTCTGCTGTGTCCCACCAGGTAAAGTCCTACCAGGCTGTGTGGGGCTGTGTTATTGTCTGCCCTGAGAGCCAGCAGGGGATTAAAGAGATGCGTTCCTCTCAAACACCCTTCCTATAGACCAGGACTAGTTGTTGAGGTCACAGAGCAGAGTGGAATTATTTCCTACCCAGGAAAAGAGAGGGGCTGCTGGCAAAGGAAGGAAAAGAGCCTGTGAGAAAGCTTGATTTGCAAGGCTTTGAATTGCAGTGAGGCAGGATCCTCTATGACATTGTTCTGGTCAGGGTTACAGCAAATACATTCTGACCAGGGTTTGAGCTGAGAGGTCTGTTGAAGAGCACCATCAGCTGTTAGACAAAGGAAGTGTAGGCAAGGAAAATCAAAGTAAATAAATAGGTTTTTTGTTTTGTTTTGTTTTGTTTTGTTTTTTTGGCCTTTACAACCTCCCTCCCCAAGGCCCTTGGAAGCAGGTCTGCAATCCATGACTAGGTCAATGGCCCAAGCTTGAGAAATTAAACAGGGACAATCATAAAGAGCTACAAGAGGTTGAACCAAGAATTGAAGAACAACAGTAACACACAGCTCCCACTACTAAATCCCTATGCAAGAGAGAGTAATTGAGCATCAGAGTAAATTCACCATCATAATCAGATGCCTAGATATTACCAAAAAATTACAAGGCATAGTAAGAAAGAGGAAGCTTTGGCTCAAGCAAAGGGATATATCAAAGCCCCAGATGAGACATAGGATTTGAGACAACTAATCAACAAGATTCATACAAATCTCCTTAATCAAATCAATGAGTTGAAAGACAATATGGCTAAAGAGATAAATTACATCAAGAAGACACTTGGTAAGCAAAAAGAAGACTTTGAATATTTGAATAGAAAAATAACACAGTTTATGGAAATGAAAGATACAATAGGTCAAATTAAAACACATTAGAGGCATAGAATAGCAGACTCAAAAACACAGAAGAAAGAATAAGTGATATTGAAGGCAGAACCGCCTAAATTGAAAGGAGAGAAAAACAGAAAGAGATAAAAGAGTGGAAAAATTGAGCATGGGCTAGGGAGTTGAATGATAACATGAAGCTCATCAACATATATGCCATGGGAGTTCCAGTAGGAGAAGATAAGGAAAATGAGCAGAAAGAATATTTGAGGAAATAATAGCTGAAAATTTTCCAACTCTCATGAAAGAAATGAACTTATATATCCAAGAAGTGCAGTGTACTCCAATCAAATAAATCTGAATAGACCTTCTCCAAAACACATACTACTCAGAATGTCAAATGCCAAAGATAAAGAGAACATTCTGAAAGCAGCAAGGGAGAAGCAAACCATCACATGTAAGGGATGCCCAGTAATACTTACTGCAGATTTCTCATCAGAAACTATGGAGGCAAGATGATACTGGTATGATATAATGAGGATACTGAAAGAGAAAATTGCCAGCTGAGAATTCTCCATCCAGGAAAATTTCCCTTCAAATATGAAGGTGAGTTTAAAATATTCACAAATAAACAGAAACTAAGAGAGTTTGAAAAAATAATCTGGCTTTGCAAGAAGCACTAAAGGGAGCACTACAGCCCAAAAGGAAAAGATAGGAGAGAGAGGCTTGACAAAGAGTGTAGAAAGGAAGACTATCAGAATGGATAACCAAAAGGATAAATGACAAACAAAAGTAAGATATGACATATGAAAGCCAAAGAATAAAATGGTGGAAGTAAAAAATGCATTTACAGTAATATCATTGAATGTGAATGGATTAAACTCCCCATCAAAAGATATAGGCTGACAGAATGGATTTTAAAAAATATAAGCCATCCATACGCTGTTTACAAGAAATTCACCTTAGATCCAGTGATACAAATTGGCTGAAAGTGAAAGGTTGTAAAAAGCTATTCCACACAAACAGTAGCCAAAATAGAACAGGGGTAGCTATACTAATATTGGACAAAAATAGATGTTAAATGCAAAAAAGTTATAAGAGATGTAGAATACCCTTATATATTAATTAAAGGGACATTGCACCAGGAAGAAATAACAGTCATAAATATCTATGCATCTAACCAGGGTGCCCCAAGCCTGAGGCAAACTCTGACAAAACTAAAGGGAGAAATAGACATCTCTACAAAAATAGTTGGAGACTACAACATGCAACTCACATCAATAGATAGAACTAGACAGAAGATCAACAGGGAAACAAGCGAACTTGAACAACACGATAAACAAGCTAGACCTAACAGACATATACAGACATATACAGAACGTTGCATCCCAACTCAGCAGTTCTTCTCAAGTGCTCATGGATCTTTCTCCAGGATAGACCACATGTGGGGTCACAAAACAGGTCTCAATAAATAGAAAAATATTGAAATTATACAAAGCACCTTCTCAGATCATAATGGAATTATGTACAAATAAATAATGGATGGGAAAGGGGGAAATTTGCAAGTGGATAAGGGCTAAACACCACACTTCTAAACAATTAGTTGGTCAAAGAAAAAATTGTAAGAAATTAGTAAATATCTCAAGACAAATGAAAATTAGAACACAACTTATCAAAACTTATGGGATACAGTGAAGGCAGTGCTGAGAGGGAAATTTATAGCCCTAAATGCCTATATTTAAAAAGAAGAAAGAGCTAAACTCAAAAACCTAACTAAACATCTGGAGGAACTAGAAAAAGAACAGCAAACCAATCCCAAGGTAAGCAGAAAGAAATAACAAAGATTAGAGCAGAAATAAATGAAATTGAGGACAAAAAAACAATAGAGAAAATCAACAAAACCAAAAGCTGGTTCTTTGAGAAGATCAATAAAATAAACCCTTAGCTAGACTAACAAAGAAAATAAGAGGGAAGATGCAAATAAATAAAATCAGAAATGGAAGGGGGTCATGTTATGACTGACCCCACAAAAATAAAAAGAATCAAAAGAGAATATTATGAGAAACTGTATGCCAACAAATTACACAACCTAGAAGAAATGGACAAATTCCTAGAAATAAACAAGATACATGGACTCTACAAGAAATACAGTAACTCAACAAACCAGTCTCATTTTTTAACAAATCAATTTGATTGATACATATTAATAAAGCATAAATCCATCCAAAGTATACAATCAGTAGTGTTCAGTATAACCAAATAGTTGTGCATTCATCATATCAATCATTTTAGAGCATTTTCATTATTCTAATAATAATAAAACAAAAAAACAAATAGAAAAACTCATCACCTCTCAATCGCTATGCTTCCCCTACCGTACATAGTTGCTATTCTGTTTCCATCTTTCTAGTTTATTTGTATTTATATTTTGTAAAAACAGTCTTATATATGCAATATCACCAATATTTATATTTTACATAAGGTTTCTCTATGTTATATAGCCCCATGTTACATTGTTTAGCTTTCCTTCTAGTAATATACATGTCCTTAGATTTTCCCTTTCAACCACTGACATACCCATATAATAGCTCTGCCAAGCTATTTCAAAAAGAATTAACACCAAACCTGTTTAAAGTTTTCCAAAAAATTTAAGAGGAGGGAAAATTACCCACCACATTTTATGAAGCTAACATCTCCCTAATAACAAAGCCAGATAAAGATACTAGAAGAAAAGAAAATTACAGACCAATCTCTTTAATGAATATAGATGCAAAAATTATCAACAAAATACTTGCAATACAATGCAATAGCATATTAAAAGAATTATAAACTGCTATCAAGTGGAATTTATTCATGGTATGCAAGGGTGTTTCAACACAAGAAAATCAATTACCATAATATTCCACGTTATCAATTAAAGGAAGAAAGACTACACAGTCATCTCAATCGATGCAGAAAATGGCATTGGACAAAATCCAGCATTCCTTTCTTAATAAAAAACTCTTCAAAAGATAAGAATAGAAGGAAGTTCCTCAATATGATAGAGTACATATGAAAAACCCACAGTCAACATCATATTCAATGGGGCATGGTTGAAAGCTTTCTCTTTAAGATCAGGAACAAGATAAGGATGCCCACTGACACCACAGTTATTCAACATTCTACTAGAAGTTCTAGCTAGAGCAATTAGACAAGAAAAATAAATAAATAAAAGGCATCCAAATAGGTAAAGAGGAAGTAAAACTCTCACTATTTGCAGATGACATGATCTTATATTTACAAAATTCTGAAATGTCTATAATAAATCTATTTGAGATTATAAATGAGTTCAGAAAAGTGGCAGGATACAAGATCAACAGACCAAAATCAGTGATGTCTCTGTACACCAGTATTGACCAATCTGAGGAGGAAATCAGGGGAAAAAATTCCATTTACAATAGCAACAAAAAGTCTCAAATACCTAGGAATCAATTTAACCAAAGATATGAAGGGCCTGTATTCAGAAAACTACATGTCACTGCTAAACAAACGGAAAGACATTCTGTGTTCATGAATGAGAAAACTAAATATCATGAAGATGTCAATCCTACCCAAACTGATTTATAGATTCAATGCAATACCAATCAAAATTCAAACAGCCTATTTCATAGAAATATAAAAGCCATTACCAAATTTATTTGAAAGGAAATGGCACCCAAATAGCCAAAAACATCCTAAAAAAGAAGAGCAAATTGGGAGGACTCTCACTGCCTGACCATACTACATACTACAAAGCTATAGTGGTGAAAACATCTTGGTATTAGCATAAAAAGTGACACATTGATCAATGGAATAGAATTGAGAGTCCAGAAATAGACCTTCACCTCTGCAGCCAACTGGTTTTTGGCAAATGGACTAAGTCCACATTACTGGGACAAAACAGTCTTTTCAACAAATCGTGCTGGAAGATCTGGATATCCATAACCAAAAGAATGAAAGAGGATCACAATCTCACTCCCTATACAATATTAACTCAAAATAGGATCAAAGACCTAAATATAAAAGCTAGGACCATAAAACTTCTAGAAGATAATGTAGGGAAACATCTTCAAGATGTGATGGTAGGTGGGGGTCTCTTAAACCTTACATCCAAAGCTCAAGCAACAAGAGAAAAAACAGATAAATGGGACCTCCTTAAAATTAAACACTTTTGCACCTCAAAGGACTTTGTCAAAAGGGTGAAAAGGCAGCCTACTCAATGGGAGAAAAGATTTGGCAATCACATATCTGATAAAGGTATAATATCCATGATATATAAAGAGATTGTACAACTCAACAATAAAAAGCCACACGACCTGATTTAAAAATGGGCAAAGGACTTGAAAAGACACTTGTCCAAAGAAGAAATACAAATGGTGAAAAAACACATGAAGAAATGTTCAACATCACTAGCAATTAGGGAAATGCAAATCAAAGCTATAATGAGATATCATTTCACCCCTTTTAGAATGGCCACTGTTAAAAAGCAGAAAACTACAAGTGTTGGAGAGGTTGTGGAGAGATAGGAACACTTATTCACTGTTGGTGGGAATGTAGAATGGTAAAGTCACTGTGAAGTACTGTTTCACAGTTCCTAAGAATGTTGAATATAGATTTGTCACATGACCCAGCAATACCAGTATTAGGTACATAGTCAGAAGAATTGAGAGCAGTAACACGAACAGACATTTGCACACTGATGTTCAAAGTGGCATTATTCACAATTGCCAAAAGTTGGAAACAACCCAGGTGTCCATCAACTGAAGAATGGCTAAACAAATTGTGGTGTATACTTATATGATGGAATATTATTCAGCAGTACAAAGAAATGAAGTTATGAATCATATGACAACATGCATGAGCTTGGAGGACACTATGTTGAGTGAAGCAAGCCAGACACAAAAGGACAAATACAGTATGATTGCAATATTATGAACTAAATATATTGTATTAATTCATGGAGTTAATAACTAGAATATAGGTTACCAGAAAACAGAATGAGGCTAGATAATGGAAAGCTGAGGGTTAATCTGTTCAGAATTGGTTAAAAGGTTGTTTGTAAACCTTTGGTAATAAATAGAAATTGTGAAAGCACATCATAGTGTTTGTGATTAGCAGTGCCAATATATGTGTATAATGGCTGAAAGGGAAAGTCAAAGGTCATGTATATTACTAGAAGAAAGGCTAAAAATGTGACATGGGATTGTATAATATAGTGAAACCTTATGTGAAATATGAGTATGGGTAATATTGCATATATAAGACTAGTTTTCTTTCAAACAGAGCAAATGTACATTAATGATACATAATGTTAAAATCAGGCAAAAATAGAACCAAAGCAAACTATGGACAGTAGTGTATAGCAATATATTTATAATCTTCCTTTAAGGGTAAAAAAAAGGAAATTTACTAAGTGAAAGTAACTAGACAAAGGGTACTACATCTTGTTGGACTCCATCTATACAAAATATAACTACACATAAATCAGAGAGACAGAAACAGAGTAGCGATTAAGTATGGCAGGGGAAGGATAGAGTGATTGAGAGGTGATTATTAAGGTATAGAGTTTTAATCTGTTTTTATTGTTATTATTATTGCTGTTGTTGTTGTTGGAGTAATGAAAACACTCTAATATTGATTGAACTGATGAATGCACAACTCTGTGATTATTACCAAATACCATTGATTGTACACTTTGGATGGATTGTATGCTTCATGAATATGCATCAATAAAACTGATTTTAAAAAAGAAAGGGGCCTTGAAAAAAGTTAATGAGTTAGACTGATACTTAAAATTCTATACTATCTCTGCAAAACCCATAAGTTCAAAAGGGGATAAACCAATTCTTAAATGGTTTACCTGACAGGTGAGGATAGGGAATGGTGAGAGGTGGGAAAAGTCAAGTAATACATTTGTTGAGGGGTACAAATGGGAAGGAAGAGAAAGTTCCTTAATCCAGTAAAAGTAAGGAAAGAAAAAAAAGAAGAATTCACTAAGTTTATTAAGTTGTCAAAGTGGAGGGAATGGAGCCACATATATTGGTGGTCATAATATTAAGAAGTGGCTGAATTTTGCTGCATTTCTTCATCAAAAGCCAGAGACTGTCAGATTGGGCTAAAAATCCAGCACATATGTTGTTTTCAAGAAATACTTTTAAAGCAGAATGATAAAGAAATGTCAAAAATAAAAAATAAAACAAAGATATATAAGGCAAACTGAAAGAAAACAGGAATATATCAGATATTATGAAAGGACTTCAAAGCCAATAATGTTTAATGAGACAAAGAGGGATGTCATGTACTGATAAAAGTTACAATCCACCAGGAAGATAAAACATATACAAACTTTAATCACCAAATAAAGAACCCCTATGGGTATAAAGCAAAAAATACTAAAAATGAAAAGAGATCAAGATGAAAACAAAATTATACCTCTTAAGAGATGTCTCTTGGTATTTAGTGAGTTATGGAAACAAAAAATAAGAAAGAATATAGAGGATTTAAATAATACAACCAAAATAGATACAAACATACTTATACATATCTACATACATATACATATATATGTCTGAACAGATATAGAAGGATATGGTTAAGGACACAGTATAGATGCAATACTTTATGTATATACTATAAACAGAATATACTTCTCCCATGGAACTGTTTTAGTTTTTAAAAACTAGTCATGTACTTGGAAAAATAAAGCTTAAAATTCTAAGATGTAGAAATTTTACAGGCCATATTTTCTAATAATGAACCAATAAAACCAGCAATCAAAATTTTTACTATATGAAAAGTTGGGTGTTAGGGTGTATGTTCTTCATATAAACCCACCTACTTTCATAATGATTTTATCATGATAAAAATATTTTTGTCTGTTTGCCCTGGTCTTAATATTACTGTTGAAATAGATATTGCTTTTTCTAATTTGGATTTTAGACCAGATTTTGATATCAATTGTAATATTCCAAAACAACATTCACATCTTCTTTGCTTTGCACTTCTTCAAATGATAGCTTACAGTGAATATTCAAACACCGGAAAAACCAGCACACATATTGGTTAATATTGAAAGAAAGTAACATCCTAGCAGGATTAATAGCACTGTATAGGATCACGTGTCAATGTTACCAATTTAGGGACTTATTTTACTACCAAAACTTGTTATTTTTTAGGACACCACTCAAAGGATTTTTCTAGAGTATATCTTGCATATAAATTTATTAATCTAAAATCTGTATTTGCAAGAATGAGTAATTATTAACAGCAGACAACGCTGCAAATGCACACAATTATAACATGGTAACAGTTACAAACAAGACTGGCTGATCCTACATACTCCAGGTACTTGTCAGCGTTTCCTGACCTTGCTTTCTACTTGACTTAGGTGGATTCCTTTGAACCAGAAATATTTCCATGTTGATTGTTAAGCTCTAATCCTTGCAGAAGAATTATGATCCTTTCCCCCATTTTCTCAGTTTCTCAACGGATTTTTCTTGGGATTTGAGGTTTGGAAAAACATGAAGATTTCCTAGGAGATGCTGCCAGGTGATACCCACATGGAAACACTACAATTATTTACCATTCTTTGCACTTTGTCCCTTTGTACATCTCTGCTCTTTCTCTTGGGATCATTTTTTCTTTGCCCTGGGGCCTCCTTTAGAGGTTTCTTTAGTGACGGGCTGTCTAGAGTGAAAACTTCTTTATTCATCCTCATTCTTGAGAATTTTAATGAGTGTTCAATTCACTTTGATGACTACGTTTTTGGATCATTTTTAAGATCTTATTTCTCTGGCTTTGGACTTCAGTGGCTGTTTTGGGGAAGTCAAGACTTCTCTCAGTAGAGAATAACCTGCCACAGTTTACAGACAGGGTAACAGGTTTGCAACATAGTTGTAGCTGACTAAAGGAGTTAATGTTGATCCTGGTTCTGGTCCTGGGAAAATCCCATGTGTCTGACTTTTATCTCATTGCAAGCAGCTAATTGTAGGGGCCCCAAATTTTGAATTCAGTATTATATACAAATTTCAAACAATGTATTTATTTAAAGAAACAGAACTAGTAAATGTTAAGGTAGGATGCTTTTAAGAAATTCTGTTATTATATTACTGTATTTCCATGGGTACTCATTTATATATGTTAGGGGATTTTTATTCATCTTCATTTTAAATCTCTATGTTCTTTATTTCTTAAATCAAGATGTACATAAAAGAAGAAAAACCAAAATTAAATTTTGCATCAAAATTAGAGAAAATATTGAAAATGTTCTTCAAGTTTCATGTAAATTTTAAAATTTGGTCCAAGTCTATTTGGCTTACTATGATGGTATTGCATAATACTTAGATCTAGGAATAGCTCCAACATTTGAACTCAATTATCAAAACACAAGCTGACCAACAAGCTAATAAAACTTAACCTTGTCAAAGCAAATTCTGTAAGTATAAATTAAATACCTACCATCTCATGATTTTAATCAATTAGCAAGAACTACATTTTAGATAAAGCCTTCATTAAATTATAAATTAATAACATTTCATGCATTAAGACAGCATGTGGTAGTCTTACTGTAATCCTACTATTTTTCGAAATCGATCACTACTTTCTAGAAGTAAGTACAATTTTTTATGGGGTAGCATTTGACTTTTTGCAAAATGCCATTTACTATATGCTATATTTTTATACTTGCTAGGGGAAAAGTAATTGTCTCTTCTTGGCAAGGAATAATTTTTTTTTTATTTCAGTGTCTAAAAACATTTGAGAAGAAGAATTAAATTATGTGTTCTTGTAGGTTTAGTATTTTTTTTCTGGACTGGCCCAGTACTTAAAGAGAAAAGTACTGGTATAATAAGTGTTTCTTCCCTTTACGATATGGATGACTTTGAGGCAGTAATAATCTTTAATTATTACTTACAGGGCTATGGCAACAGAATCAAGTTATTATTCTGAGGTTATGAAATGAGTATAATAGCATCTGATCAGATCAAGCATGTGCTTATTCACTTTTAAAATAAATATTAAAAAGTTTCCTTATATCATGTACTGCATTAGGTCCTAGGGAGATACAGCAGTAAATAAGATAGAGAATCCCTATCCCCAAGAAGGTTGTACTCTAGCAAGGAAGACAAATAATGAGCAAGTATTTACAATTGTACTTAGTCCAGGTGTTCCAACCTTCTACAGTTTGGTATTAGAGTTTCTAAATAATCTCTCGTTCTCCAAAATCACTGAAAACAGGGTTGTATTAGGATAAATTAAATTATTAAACAACAAAAAAACATTAGTGAAAAACAACAAATGTTTATTTCTCACTTATGCTACACATTAACAGTTAGTTGGCCTTGTACATCATAGTCTGATGGAGGTAGCACCATCTTACTTGCTGCCATTTCAACTGGGGACATTTAGGGTCCAACCTAGCATGGAAGAGCCAGCTAGAAATTTTTGCACTGGCAATTAAATGTTTCTGCCCCATTTAATATGTCATTTCCACTTACATTTCATACAGACATTCTAATTTCAATGGCATGGAAAAGTGTCTTCCTCTAGGTACCCAGAAGTAGATGAGAACAGAACATCAGTGGACACTGATAATGCCAACCATAGACTACTAATCTGGTCACTAAATATTAAGTTCATTCTTCTTCCCTCCATTTTACATACTCAACCCTCACCAAAGAAGATAACCCCAAATTCTCATCCAATCACAGAATTAAGATCAAAATCCAGGATTATGAATGGTGCAAAGAAATCTTTATATCAAGAAACATATGGTTTCTATTGACGCAAAGGCCTCTAAAATAAAAAGAGAAGTTAAACAACCCCATTTGTAATGAGGAAAAATGGAAGGTACACAGGAGTCCCTGGCTTGTACCAATTATGAGATCCCCTGGTAGATTCTGTGAGGGCCCTACACCCTAGGGATGAGGACTGCTCCTTGATAAGACACCGAAAATATTCTTAGGAAGAGATCCCTAGTTCAATGTTCTCAGCTGAAGAGACTTAGAGTTCAGGGAGTATGAGGTGGTTAGAAATAGTTCCAGAGAGGCAAAAAATGCTATAGAAAACAGCTCCAGAAATATGCATATGGGTTCGCAGACTCTTTAGCTGAATAATAATCTGCTCATGCACAAGATGAAATTCCACAAGTTCAGGCAGTAGAACAACTGGGGATCTGAGAGCTGAATAGTTCCTAGAACTTACCCAGGATCACAGTAAAGAGTTCTTGGGGCATTTAGTAGAAACCACAGATGTACCACCCCTGGGTAGTGGGGCTACACTATCCCTAAGAGTAAAGACTAGACTAGACCTGCCTTAACAAAGCTACAAACAAGCCTTGAGAGGAGCAAGCTAAATAGCAGGTGATTTAATTGCCAACCAGAACAAATTCAAGCTCTTTAAAGGAAGACAACAAAATTCAGGTTCTCAACATCAACTTTACAATATCCAGGATCTGATAATATTGCAAGACATAAAAAATAATAAAATGAGACCCATAGTTAGAAGAAAAATCAACCAATAGAAAATATCCAACAGCCTATAAAAATCAATGGGAGAAAATATAGTCTTTTTAATAAATTGTACAGGAACTACTGTATTAGATACACATATATGGGAAAGATTGCTTCATGCCATATACAAAAATTAATTGGAAATGGAATTTCTAGAAGAATATATAGGTGAAAATCTTCATGATCTTGAGATAAGTTATTTTATTTTTAGTAGAACACCAAAAGAGCATAAACCATAAAATCATTGATAAGCTGGACTCTGTCATTATTATGACTTCCATTCTTTGAAAAAGGCCATTAAGAAATTGATAATAGAAGGCACAGATTGAATGAAAATATACAATTCCACTCTTATATACGTGTGTATGTCTATGTATTTAAAGTATATAAAGATCTCTTAAAACCTAATGATAAGACAAACAACTTAATATAATAATATATGGGTCAAAGATTTGAACAGATGCTTCACAAAAGTAGATATGTAAATGGCCAATAAACACATGAAACAATGCTCTACATCATTAGTCATCAGGCAAATGCAAACTAAATTTACAATGAGATACCTCTACACACTCACTTAAATGGCTAAAATTAAAAAGACTGAGAAGGCCAAATTGTGGTGAGTTATGTGGAGTAACTAGAACTCTCATTATTACTGAAGGGAATGTAAAATGTAATCATATTGGAAAACTGTTTGGCATTTTCATGTAAAGGCAAACATAAACATATCATATGACCCAGAAATTCTACTCCTAGATATTTACCCAAGGGAATGAAAACGTATGTCTACAGAAAAACTAGTATATGGATGTTCGTAGCAGCTTTATTCATAATAATAAAAAACTGGATACAATTCACATATTCAGCAACAAATGAATGGATAAGCAAACTGTGGATTTCAATACAGTAGGAGATTACTCTTCAGAAAAAGAAATGACCTTCTGATACACATCATAACATGGATGGATTTTTAAAATGTTTTGCTGATTGAAAGAAGCCAGACACAAAGGAGTGCATACTGTGTAATTATATTTTATGGAATTCTAGGAAAGACAGATCTAATATAGAGAGACAGAAAGCAGATGAGTGGTTGACTGGGGCCAGGAGTGGAGCAAGACTGGGAAGGAACACAAAGGAAACTCTTTGGGGATCTATATTTTGCTTGGGTGGTAATTACATGACTGTCTATAGATGTTATAATTTAAAAAAATAATTGAGCTCAGAAAAAATTGGTTCGTTAAAAGTAAAAACGGAACAGAGTAAAGAGACCCAAAATGTTGAGGATCTTACAGTGTTGAAAAAAAAAAACTATGTAGTTAAAGTGTGTGAATTGTATTGTTTTAAAATTTTACCTCAGTAAAATTAATTTTAAAAGTTATGGCCATTTGTCTCTTAAAGGCATACTCAAGTTTATCTTTTATTCTTCAATGTCAATAAAAAGGTTTTTTTTCAATCTCAGAGGTTTTCTGGTTCTTATAACTTGTATAAAACAATATGTTGGAGAAAAAGTCACATATGAACCAATGTGATTTCCATGGTACACTAGTATTCCCTATGTACCAATCATATATGAGCTTATATATACATTACAGAAATATGTGTAATAGCACTCAGGCTGCATTAGTAGATGAGAGGTTTCGTAACAGAGTCCATGGTGGTCAGCCCTATTGTAATCTGGAGGAATCAAGGAAAGCTCTTCTGGAGGAAGTGCTTTAAGCTAACATCTGAAAGATTTTTTTCAAGGCCAAGGTTTTGCAAATATAAGAGGAAAACATTTCTATCAGGGAAAATTTCGGGAGAAATGCTCAGAGACAAAAACAAAACAAAAATGGTGTGGCTCTTGCAAGTTGCTAAAAGATAACAGAGCAATTGATATGAGGTGAACTAGAGAGCTGGAACAGGGCCATACCATGCAAAGCTTGTAGGCTATGTGAAGGATTTTCTTTTTCTTAGTAAAATATGAAGGTACAAGGTCCAATTTGGCTTATATGTGGAGAATGAATTATTACAGAGGCAAGAGTGGGAGCAGAGAAATCTGTAAGAAAGTAATTGCAGCTGTTTAAGAGAAAGTTGATCATGGCTTGGACTAGACTAATTACCTGGGGGAAAGGAGTGAAGGAGGTAAAACAAGTTACATTAAGTGCCAGTGTATGTTTTTAATGGGCAGGAAATGTGTGGGGAACACGAAGAGTCAAGAACATACGATTAATTTTAAACCTGCTGTGTCTGAGGCATCAGAGAGACATTGTTGAGTTGATAGTCAGATATTTGAATCTAGATTTCAATGAACCTGTATGGGCTGAGGCATAAATTTGGGAGTTGTTAATACAGATATAGTTATTAAAGCTGTGGAGTGAATGTGATTATTTAGGAAGAGAGTGCATGGTGAGAAAAGTACCTTGCACAGTGCTTGTTTCACAAATCATTTCAGCACATGAGAGAAGTTTCTCTGGCTTTTTGTCCTCTCATTAAGTATAGATAGCTTGGCCATTGTGGAAGCAATGGCTGTGTTAATGCTGGATGATGGAGCAGGTCAAGAGTTGGTTTGTGCCCCAATAATTCACATGGCTGTGCCTTCAAGGGTGCTTATCTCAATGGTAGAGCATCAGAAAGAACAGGAACCAAACTTCTTCTCCTGTTACAGTCCTCAAGGTATCTGATTGATGGAGCTACTGCCAGTGGCATCATTAGGACCAGTCTGAGATGCTAGACTTTCTCTCAGAATAGTACATAAATAATAACATAATAAGGGGCATGGGCTCTGGAGTCAAGTTATCTGAGTTCCAGTCTTTGCTCTACCACTTACTAATCATAGGAGTCTGGGCAACTTCTCTATGTTTCAGTTTACTTACATCTAAAATGGGTATAATTATAGTAACTATTGCACTGGAAAATTGTGAGGATTAAATTATTTAAAATATGTAAAGTGATTAGCACAGCTCCTGGCATGTAGTAAGCATTAAATAAGTATAGGTTACTATTATTACTCAACTTTAGGTTCAGTGTGGACCTAGAGGTAGGGATTAAGGAAGAAATAGAAGATAAATAGTGGAGAACAGAGTTTGGGGCCTGCCCTCTATGTGCACAGCAGGGAATAAAAAGAGGTTAGAGAGTACAATACTGAACATGCTCATTCTCCTTTATAATTTCATAGCCACCTGCCAATTACTTGCAATATATCTTTTAGTACATATATTTTACTAGTTCTCTTTCTCTGTTGGGGCTCTAATTGATACAGACATGATGTGGGAGAAAAAAAGGACACACTGGAAACCATGGGGATAAAATGGAACCCACAAGGACAAAGTGGAACTTTCATCAATCTCTAACTATCTCCAGGCACTGAACTTTGATGATCCTGGTGGCCTTTAGGAGAAGCTGGTGACCTTTGTCATGGAGCTAAATTTGCACCTGATTCCTTAAGTTGGAGAATCTGAAGGAAGAGATCCAGCCAGAGTTGCTGCAGACCTGGCTGCCATCTCATGCTGACAAGGTAAGCCAGGAGATCTGTGACAACGTGCATAAGCTACGACAACCTTCCTACTATAATCATGACTGCTGCTTCACTGCCATCTTCCAAACTTTGTGCAAATTCTTTGTGGCCAATTCTAGTCCAGAAATTTACAGGGAGGGAATTCTGGGAAACATCATTCCAGCTTAGCTAGGTTGATAAAGTACAGCCAGTTATCTTTGGGGAGGTTTCTTGGAAGCTTCCACAGGGCACTTTCTTTTATAGCTCATTGGCCAGAACTTAGTCACACACTCACATCTGGCTGCAAGGCTAAAATCAGGGGCCCTCTTGTAAAGCTGAAGAGAAAAATTGATATTGGAGTAGATATTCATCCCTCTCTGCCAGAGTGCCACTTCTTACAGGACGCAGTCCCTACCTCCTAGAGCCTAATTTTTCAGAGGGAGAAATAAGATACTATACAACTTGTATTGAGTTTTGATTTTCAGGTAAATAGAAATACTTCCAGATTCATGGGGAACATGGCCAATGGGTTAGGCAGATAAGGCTTAGCTCTCACTAAAATAACAAAGAAAAAGCCAGAGGCTGCCGTGGGGACCTGCTTTGGGGAACAGCAAACACTGCTTACCAACTCCCAGAAGAGTGAGGGTCAGAGACACGAAGAAGCCAAAACAAGTAATTGTGAGTTATTAAACCTCCCGGCTGTCCTGCTCCCCCCTTCCCTGAGATATTAAGAGAGGGTAAAACTCCTGGCAAATTGTATCTGAGAGTAGAGCAGATGTCTAACCTCCACAGCAAGGTGCTCTGAGTCATCTAGGAGGGTACTGGACAGATAGGGAAGCCAGGAATAATAGTAAGTTGCTTACCTTAGTGGCTGGAAGGGGCACACCTACCCAGCCCTCAGGATAGACAGACTAGGTGGAGACACAAGCCCCCTGCTCCAAATGGGAGTATGGCGGCAGATTCCCTGTTAAGAAGAGGGGTCTGGGAGAGTGGAGAGTGATTTTTTTGCGGTGAGTTTAGCCAGCTGGCCCCCCCTTGAATATCAGAAGGGACCCCGACTCGACAGGGAGAAGGGAGGGGGATTGCCTCAGGCAGGCGGTCATGCCCAGCCACCTAGGTAAAGAGAGGAATTACATCAGTGAGGAGGCAGAGACAGCACCACTCCAGTTGACTGCAGGGGATCTAACCTGCCTGAGGGAAAAAGGGCAGATAGCCTTCTGAAAGGCTAACTAACCCAAGGAGGCAGAAAAACTCAGTGGGAGAATTCCTGCCAAGCATATATGAGGTTCCTGGTTTGATTCCTGGCTCTTCCTTGAAAAGTGATACACCAGGTTATCAGGAATCCAGCTGAAACTTTATAGACATTTTCTTTGTATTATCTTTTCTTGAATTGCTTATTTTTTCAAAAAAAAAAAAAGGTTCCTTTTCTTTTATTTCCCATACTTTACTCACGAAAACCCAGTTCAAAACCTGCAGAGGGCAGGCTGCAGGGTGAGTAACTGAGGAACACCAGCAGCCTGAGAAGATCCTTAGGGGTCTAAGAGAGAAGCCTGTTTTTCCATGTTTATTAATTTTTTTCTTCTGTCACTTTTTTTTAAAAAAATGAGTTGCTGCTGTCTTGTTTCTTGCTTGTTTTGTATCCCCTTCCTTTGATTCTCTGCTTGTTTATTTTTCTTTTTTTCCTTTGGTTATTGATCTATTCTACCTATGCTATTCCTTTCACCCCTTCATCTTTGTATCTTTTGTTTTCCATGGTGGTTCTTTCATTCCACCTCTTTTATTCGGTCTTCAGTTTTTCTTGTTTGTATTTCTCCCCTTCTCCTTTTTCCTCTGTTTACTTTCTCTTTTTCACTTTTTCCTTTCTCTCTTTTCTCTTTTCTTTCCCCCTCTTCTCACCATTCCAGCCTTTTAATTCATTCTATATGTATTTTTTCTCTATTCTGTTTCTTGTTTCATTGTTTCTATTCTACTTTCCTAATTGTATTCCTCTGTGCTTCTTATTCGTGTTAATTTTTCAATTTCCTAGGTCTTGTACGGTTGCTCTCCTACCTTTTACTATTATCATTACTATTATTCTTTTTGTCTTCCTATCTCTTTCCTTTTCTCTACTCCTAATTTTTTTTCTTTCAAAGGAACATAGATAGATCTCGCTCATAAAAAACGGCTGAGTGGGGACAAGATCCTGCCCGAGTGAGCTGTTTTAGGAACCCACAGAGGAGGAGGCTTCAGGGCTTCGATCTGGAGGGCGTTGGACAAAGAGATAAATTCCTCAAGGTGGTGCTACTGGCTTGGTTCTTGGTTACTGTGTTTCCTCTTCCTTGATTTCCCCTTTTTTGTGTATACCAATGTTGTCTTCATCTTTCTATCTTCCACTTTCTATTGTTGTGCTTACATTCCACCTCTCTTTATTTAGTCCTCAATTTTTCTGGTTTTTATTTCTATCTCATCTATCGTGTTTTCTTTCTTTTATTAATTTTTCTTTTCTTTTTGTCTTTTCTCTTTATCTCTCTCCTCATCATTCTGGCCTTTTAATTCATTATATATATTTTTCTCTATTCGGTTTCCCATTTCATTGTTGGTAATCCACTTTTTTATTCCTGTTACTCTACACTGCTTACAAGAGTTAAATATTCATTTTCCAAGGTCTTATATGGTTTCTCCCTTAATGATTACTATTATTATTACTATTATCCTTTTACTTTTCTCACCTCTTTCACTTTCTCTAGCCCTTATTTTTTCCTTCCAGAGAACAAAGACAACAGCAAGGTAATAGAACAAGAAGAACAAAGGGTCAAAGAGAAAACTTAACACACACACACACAAACAGCAATTAAATAAAACCCTAGAGTAAAGAGAGAAGCTAATCAACTGAATAAACCCATCAAGATAAAAAGATGCCAGACAGCAACAAAAAATTACAAATCATACTAAGAAAAAAGAAGACATGGCCCAGTCCAATGAACAAACTAAAAACCAGGAAGAGAAGCAGAACACTGAGCAACTAATCAAAGCTGTCCAAACAAACATCATGGACCAAGTTAATGAAGTGAAGGAAGAGATTAAGAATATTAAGAAGACACTGAGAGAACATACCGAAGAAATTGTAAGCATACATAAAAAGAACAGATATGATGGTGATGAATGGCACAATCCAAGAAATCAAAAAGACACTGGAAGCACATAACTGCTAATTTGAACAGGCAGAGGAAAGAATTAGCGATGTGGAAGACAGTACATCTGACATCAAACGGATAGTAGAACAGACTGATAAGAAGATAGGAAAAATCCAGCAGGGACTTAGGGATTTGAATGACAACACAAAATGCACAAACATACACATTATAGGCATCCCAGAGGGAGAAGAGAAGGGAAAAGGGAGAGAAGGAGTGTTGAAAGAAATAATGGCTGAAAACTTCCCAACCCTATTGAGGGAGATGGACGTACATGTCCAGGAAGCACAGCATACCACAAACACTATAAATCCCAACAGGCCTACTCCAAGACATATACTTGTCAAACTGTCCAATGCTCAAGACAAAGAGAAAATACTGAAAGCAGCAAGAGAAAAGAGAACCATCACATACAAGGGAAGCTCAATAAGATTAAGTGCTGATTTCTCATCTGAAACCATGGAGGCAAGAAGGAAGTGGTATGACATAGTTAAGGTACTAAAAGAAAAAACTTGCAGCCAAGAATTCTCTATCCAGCAAAGCTGGCATTCAAAAATGGTGGAGAATTCAAAATATTCACAGATAAACAGAAATTAAGAGCATGTGCCAATAAGAAACCTGCCTTTCAAGAAATACTACAGGCAATTCTGCAGGCTGAAAGGAAAAAACAGGAGAGAGAGAGAGAGTTGGAAGAGAGTGTAAGAACAACTAAAAAGACAAAAAGAGAAAGAAAAACAACATATGACATACATAAACCCAAAGAAAATATGGCTAATGCAAATATTTCCTTGAGAGTAATAACACTGAATGTTAATGGACTAAATTCACCAGTCAAGAGACACAGATTGGCAGAATGGATAAGGAAATATGACCCATCTATGTGCTGTCTACAAGATACCCACCTTAGACCCTGGTATTCAAGGAGGCTAAAAGTGAATGGCTGGAAAACAATTTTACAAGCAAACAATAATCAAAAAAAGGGTAGGAGTAACTATACTAATATCAGACAAAATAGACTTTAAATGCAAAACTATTGTAAGAGACAAAAGTGGACACTATATATTAGTAAAAGGAGTAGGTAATCTTTCAAGAGAAAGAACAATCATTAACATTTATGCTCCTAACTGGGGCACCTCAAAATACTTGAGGGAAACACTGAAAAAACTAAGTGGAGAAATAGATGCCTCTACAACTATAGTGGGGGACTTTAACACTCCACTATCATCATTAGACAGAACATCTCAACAGAGAATCAATATAGAAACAAAGATTTTGAATAATACATTAGATGATCTAAATCTAATAGACATATACAGAACACTACACCCAAGTACAGTGGGATATAAGTTCTTCTCGAGTCACATGGATCATACTCCAAGATAGGCCACATACTAAGCCACAGAAAAATTCTCAATGAATTCAGCAGTATTGAGATTATATAAAATAATTACTCTGACCACAATGGAATGAAGCTAGAAAGCAGTAATGGCCAGAGAACCAGATTAGGCACAAATATATGGAAGTTAAACAACACACTCTTAGACAAACAGTGGGTCAAGGAGGAAATCTTAAAAGAAAAACAGTAACTACCTTTTTTTTTTTTTTTAAA
>JAQZBX010043945.1:0-21508 GCA_029593785.1 Cabassous unicinctus
TGTTGTTCTTGAATATTGTTATTCATGTCTTTCATAAATGTTGTAAAATTCTTAGTCCTTATTTCCGCAAGTATTCTTTCCACCCCCTTTCCTTTCCCTTCTCTTTATGGGACACCTATAACAAATTTTTTTGTGTATTTTATATTGTCATGCAGTTCCCTGAGACCCTGTTCAATTTTTTGCATACTTTCCTCTGTCTCTTCTATTAGCATTTCAGTTTCTAGTATCCTGTCTTTGAAATTAGTTATTTATTCTTTTAACATTTCAAATCAGCTGTTATAGGCCACTAATATATTTTTAATCTCATCCATTGTATCTTTCATTTCCATAAGCTATTTCTTTTTTTTTGCAGGCTTTCAAATTATT
Organism: Cabassous unicinctus; assembly: GCA_029593785.1. Classification (NCBI taxonomy): domain Eukaryota; kingdom Metazoa; phylum Chordata; class Mammalia; order Cingulata; family Chlamyphoridae; genus Cabassous; species Cabassous unicinctus. The sequence continues at coordinate 367 of JAQZBX010043945.1, forward strand.
CTTTATGCTCACATAGTGTCACCTTAATATCTTTTATCTCTTTTGTCATATTTTCCTTCAGTTCTTTAAATTGATTTAAGCGGGTTTGTTTGGACATCATTTATATCCTGAGTTTCATCTACATTCTTGGCTTGTTCATTTGACTGGTCCATATCTTCCAATTCCTTAGAATGGGTTGTTATCATTTGGTGATACTTAGGCACCTGCTTATGGTGATGATATTATACTGTTTATCAATATCTATCTCTTGCCTAGTGGTTTTCTTTTACAGCTTTTGTTTCATTTTCAGTTTACTTTTTTCTAAAACTTTAATATTGACTTGTTTAAGATAGCCAAACTGGAAAAGGGAGCTTCTAATGGGGTCCAAACAGGTCTTTTGTGCCTGGGAAAGAATTGGAAGAGACCAGTCTGGCTTCCTTCACTTTTCTGGCTGGTGACTAAATGGTGCTCTTCAGGAAACAGTTCCACATAGATGAATTCTTCAATTTCCACTACCTCTTCAGAGCTAGCATGTTATGGTAATTACATTCACCAATGAGAAACCACAGTCAGCCCTACACACCACCCTCCCTTTTCCGAGGTAAGAATCGGATCTTTCCCCATCTCTGCTGGCCACTCAGCTCTAAGTTTCACTAAGGCTGCTTGTCTAAGTGTAGGGGGCTGGGTGATGTTCCCAGATATAAGGGTAACTACTCATGGTTTTCCCTCTGGTTTCTCTATCTCTGCAACCCAAATTCCTCCTGGAGGATGTGTGTGGCACTTCCCTGGGCTGCAGAGGTCTCCAAAGTGCCTCCCTTAGACTTCTTCTACGCCTTTTCTCCTATTTTACAAGAGAGCTTTGCCCTACATGAGCTAGTCTGGTGCCCAATTTTCAACTTTTAGAACTGTTTTGCTTATCATAATGCAGGTTAGTCAGGTCTTGTAACTGCAGCTAAACATGTGCATTTGGCTCTGCAAGATTTTCCTTTATTATTTTCCTTATCATTCAAGTTGGATTTCCAATTCTAGTGAAAAAATATATTCCATGTACATAATCTTAATTATCACCACAATTTCCTCATTTCTGTAAAGTAGGAAAAATTATCATGGCTATACAATCCATTGTTCTGCCAGGTCCTAAAACACATTCCTAGAATGTTGAATCCCAGTGGGAGAACTTGGATTATGGATTTATAAAGATATTTTAAATCGATTGTTATGGTAAATAAGGTCCATCCTAATTTTATAAATGAAGGATTATATTTCATAGTCAACTAATGGAATAAAAAGGGAAGTTGGCTATCTCTATTTTGCAACACATTATCTCAGACATAAGAAAAACTAACATGTACACAAGAGCCACACTAATGCAAACTGTTATAATAAGGAAAATTACATGTGTGAATGGGGTATATGAGAACTGTTCTTTCTGCATGCCTTTCTGTGAATCTCTAATTTAAAAAACAGCAACATGTATTTGACTTTCAGGAGGTCTTTGGCACTTGAGAATTAGCTTCAATTGTTAGAGATGCATCCATTCTCATACTCACTTCAATAAGTTGGCTTCTTTTTGATTCATGTAAACAAATTGTTCAATTCTTCCTAACCTATCTTCCTAAAAATATATCCCAATTTTAGTGTCCATGTTGCCAGTCTTAGCAACAGAGACTGGTTTTCTCTTCTTCTTTCCCAATATTTTCACACCCTCGTCTTGCCATTATTATAAAGTATTAAAATACCACCTCTATTAATGTTTCTATGGTAATAAATGTTAAATGTTAACAGATAAATAACCCTCTACTGAAGAATTTCAAGCATCATTGATAAGCTAAGAAAGAACTATTGAAAACAAACTTTTAATCCATTCCTTCAAATCACACTGTAATTTCTCATTTCACATCTATAAAACCTGAACCTTAGTATGAAAAATATTTTATATTCATTACTTATATTTTCAGCACTAAGGTATTTATAATTTATTTTCCAAACTATAATCCTCTCTCCCTCATTTTTCCTTTCAGTGGAATGAAAATCATCCAAATTTGTGTATATAAAGCTCTTAAAATAAAGTAGGATTCTTGGAGATAAAAAATGTTTAAATCAATCCAGAGTATGGTAGCATCAATTGCCCCACAATGTCCTTTTGTACTGAATAGTAAAGGAGAGATATCCATAGTAGTAAAATTAGGTGTCTAATTCAATTAAAAATTACAATTTAGACTTTCAAAATTATTCCCCAAAATTCAAAAATTTAGTGCTTTTTTAGAGCTTATTTCAAGATTATATTCCTATTCATCAGTGTAAAAAATTCTGTTACTTATTTAATTCCAGTCTATCTTTACTTCACCTTTAAATTGATGCAAGAGCTTGATCTCTTCACTCAAGTCTTCTCAGCTATTTTTCTCTTGCCAATAGTCTAAGACTGCCTGATTGAACCCATTGAATCTCTATGAGATTCTTTATCAGGTAATAAACCACCTCATGTTTGAAAGACATTTTAAATGCCACTATGATAAGACTGTCTTTTCATATCAAATGTGGAAAATAAGCATGTTTGTATTTTAACACAGGTTATTTTTGATAAATTTTTTGTTATTTCATAAATATCCTGAGTCCAGTTTATTAGATATAGAAAGAAATATGAAGAAATGAGCACATGATTTTACTTTAAATCTAATACAAACTCCATATGGTAAACTACTCAAAAATTATATTCAATGCTCTTGATTAAGTTAAAATATAATTTCCCTGTTTTCAAGTATATGTATAAAAGGAAAATATGACCCATATATATACAGAAATCATTTAATATCTTCACATTTATTTAAATAGTAATATTTTGCCTTATCAATACCAATAATTTAAAATAGTGGACTATTTCAAAATCAGAGTAAAGCATTATCTCTTTCATCTGGCTATGCTACTTCCTAAGAAGATGATTTTAATACCTCACATCTCCGCACTTCAGTTTAAACATAAGTAAGTTGTTGGAGTTAAGTTAGATGATCTTTAAGGGCTTCTGCTTGGCCTGACCCATAATTGAATTTTTTTTTTTTTAATCAAGTAAGCAGTGGGAGTTCAACGGTGCATTTTACACAAGGAAATTACATTAATTTCATATTAGTGTACTGATGTGTTTAAACATTTAGTAATAGTATCCCAAGCTGCTTACATATATCCAACCATCCTTGACCTTCTATGATAAGTAAATATCACTGGATATCAATGTTGCTATGAAGTCAATGAAGAATCTATTAAGTACCCACTCTCTATAAAAACCCTGATATTTAGTTTTCAATTGCTGAAAACTGTAATTCTTTTTTTCCCCCATGTTTTTTATTTATTTATCATTTATTTAAATTTCAAACAATTAATTGAAGTATATCATTCATGCATGAACATACATAAGCTGTAAGTGTTCAGTAAACATCGTGATCTTACAAAACAAACATGCATAACTTCATGCAGGACTCCCACATATCAGTCCACACAAACATCCTGCATTGTTGTGAAACGTTTGTTAACAAATCATGAAAGAGCATCATCAAAGTATTACAACTAACTATAGTCCAAGGCTTCCTCCCCTATATATTTTTTTAAGGATTTATTTATTTATTTATTTATTTTTATTCTTTCTTAACTCCCTCCAGAGTTTTTGCTGTTTCTGTGTCCATTTGCTGGGCAACTCTCTTTGTCTATTTCCTGCCCTCTCTTCTCATCCTTCTCCTTCTGTCTTCACTGGGATTTGATCCTCAGAGCCTACAATGTGGGAGAGGGGCATCTTACTACCTCCTGTACCACCTTAGCTCCCAGTTTCAGTGTGTCCTATCTTGGCTCTCCCTTGTGTCACTCTCCCATTATGTCTTCATCTTGCTGTTTGGCTTGCTTGGCTAGGTGGTACCAATGCACGAGGCCTGGCAGCTCACCCACTCATGGGGCCTGGTGGTTCACCTGTGCACAGGGCCTTGTTGCTCACCCACTCCCAGGGCCTGGTGGCACACCTTCAGATGGGGCCTGATGGTGCACACACTCGCGGGGCCTGATGGCTCACCCATGCACAGGGCCTGGCGGTGCACTCAAGCACAGAGCCAGGCGGCTCACCTGTGGACACGGCCTGATGGCTCACCTGCTGGTGGGGCCTGGCTGATCACCCACTCGCGGAGCCTGGTGCCTCACCCGTTTGTGGGGTCTGGCGGCATACCCACCCATGGGGCCTAGTGGCCAATGTGCCGTCTATATTTTTCTTTTTACCGGGAGGTTCCAAGGGTAGAACCAGGTCCTTCCTATGGGAGATGGGCTTCCAACCGCCCCAGCTTCATCCATCCCCCATGTTAGTCTTTTCCCATATAGGATGGTCATATAATAAATCAGGCTTAGTTTATTACCAGCATTCTAAAAACCAGACCTGGGGAGAAAAACTAGGTTTAGGAACACATGCATGGTTTCTAATATAGCGATGTTTAGCCTACTCTGATTATCAAAAAATCAGGACAGTGAGAATATTCACACCATAATTCATTTTGAGATAAATTCTAAGAAAGCAGCAACTGGGTATTATCTTGCTTTGAAGCCCTTCAGAATAAATTCACAATTACTGCCTCAGGTCATTGTCTCTCTTATTTCTTGTAACATCCTAGATACTAATATATCCCAGTCACACAATCACAGAGCTGTCACCATCTCCCTTTCATTGGATGTACCATAACTTAATAAACTCCTTAAACACTGTTAATTTTAAATAATCCACATACTCAGAAAACTCCAGTAAACACTGTAGTTTAAATCTCCATTTAGATTCATCCACGTTATTCCGTGTGTTAGCACTTTATTCCTTCTTACAGCTGAGTAATATTCCATTGTATGTATGTGCCACATTTTGCTTATCCATTCATCTGTTGATGGGCACCGGGAGGTGTGGGAGGCGTGGAACAGGGGAATCCTTGTAATTTCTGAGTAATAATTAGGTAATCTAAGCACCTTTAAAATATATATATGTACAAAATAACATTTTTGTAAGAAAATACACATATATGCATATATATTTGTATATCATTTTACAAATATTGGTATGTACTGTGAAAAATCTTGATTTTTATGAACAATAAAAAAATAAATTAAAAAAAAAAGAAAAAAAAAGAAAAAAATTAAAAAAAAATATCCATTTAGCCCTAAGATTCCTTATCGCTGTCTGCTGCATGAGAACCAGGCATTCACCATTCCGAACCAGGTCTTGCTTAACCCATCAGAGTGTACTCAGCTCCCACCATTTCCAGATTGATTTCACTGAATACTGCAGACCACCAGAAAATGAATACTCAAATCTCCTGTCTTTTGAGATTTAGAATTCACTACTTGCCATTATATTGTCTATTTATTTTTGTGCATGTGTTAAATAAATTAGCTTATCTCTATAAGTGAATCTTAGCTCAGTGAGTGTTAGGTACTGTGCCTCCTATTATCTCTGAACTGGACATAATGGAAACAAAACAAAACAAATCTTAATGGTCCTCAGATTTGTTTTGATTGTTATGTCTCTGAGTTTCAAAATTTTCTTATACACTTCTATGAAATACCAAACTCACCTTCTGATTTATTTCTTTCCTCTCAACTTTTCCAAAATCACAATAAAATAAATTATTGTTGCCCTTCTTTGAATTCATTTATGCAATTTTTGTGGAAAGTGCAAATTATCATATATGGATTCTCTAAAAATATTTAGCGACAAGAGATGATCTTAATTACCAAGTAGTAGTTGTAATAGTATCAACAATTGATTGCATTTTGATTGCTAAAATATGGCCAGAGTTTTTCAGAAAACATTAGTAAAGTTGCAAAATATCTTTGTTACTATTTTAATAATGAATAAAAAATTATACTTCTTATTGATATTGTACAGTGATTAGTTGTAGGCTGCTTGAACCAGACTTACCTCGTGTCCAATGTCCAATTCTCTCAGTTCCCTATTTAAATCTAAGATATGTGCAATGATCCACAGCTGCCATACTATCAAAATCAACTGCTAAATTCCATGAATATGTATTAATAAATTTCAATATGAAAATAGCTCTGAAGAATCCTGAAGATGGCAATTACCTACTTTCTAAGGAAAGATTTCAGTTACTTCTAAAACAAATTCAAGGACCTTTTCCTAATTTCATTTCAATTTTCAAGAAAAGAAGAAAGCAGTATCTTCAGCATTTATGTTGTCACATATTCTTTATCAATCCTAAGATAAAATATTTATCACAGTCTCTTGGGAAAATGAAAACCAAGACAAAACATGTTTCCTGTTTGATTTCCAAAGAAGTTTAACTGAGAGATATTTAATTTGCAGAAATTTTACACCAGTACCTTTGTGAGTTTGTAAATTTCCATTGAGATAAATTGACCAATTGATAAATTGACAAGGTGAAGCTGAAATTTTTTTCTCTTTTAAACTTTGTTCAAAGGCCTAATAATACTAATATCAATCAAATCATCTTTTTTCCCATGCACATCTGGAAACTAAGATAAGATGAGTTTCCATTTTACTATAGAAATAATTGTAGGAAACTCTGAAGGCCTGGAAAGAAACTACCTAATGCCTACAACAGAGGAAAGAAAAACAGTAGAAAGAGTAATAAACCCTTAGTTGTAAGGAAATGGGAAGCCCTAGTGTTGCCTCAGTTTATCATTTAAAGTCTATTAAAAACTTTAAGGAGTGAACACAACATATTACTTTTGTAATTTGAGTCTTTTGGGGACCCTAGAAATTTATATTCTTGAATTGGCCTATTCCTGTGGGTGTGAACCTATTGAGGATGGGACCCTTGATTTGATTACTTCAGTAACCTGTAGTCCATGGTGGGTCTTATAGAATGTGTGATAGAAGAATGTGACGAATTTCCAAAAAACTTTGAAGGTATCACTGAGAGTGTGCTGATAGTCCTGAGGCTGGATGACAAAAAAATTTACAGAGTCCAGATGTCAGAATCAGAGGGGAGATGATACAAATGCTAAAAGGAACACATACAAAGTGACTATGGGGGAGAAAGTGTGTCAAACTGGGAAAATAGTATGTTCTTATATTACTGCAGTAGCAGCCTCCAAATTGAGCCTTCCAGTGGCATTTCCTGTTCTTTCAGATTTTTCCTCATATTGCAGCCAGAAAGCCTTTTCTATTACACAATATTTACTTTATTATTCCATAAATCCTTCATTGGTTCCACAGTCTTTCTTGATAAAATCCTTAGCATGGCATGCATGGTCATTTCAGTTTTGGCTCCTCTTTCTGTTTGGATAGAGCTGCTGGGAGCACCAAGAATAGTTGGGCTTTTATAGAAGGAATTTATTAAGTTAAAACCTTAATGTTTTTAGGCTGTGAACAAGTCCAAATAAAGGCATCATTAGAAATGCTATCACCTAAGGTTGGATTTAGTGATCCTGGAGACGTTCTATGTGGCAAAGCACATGGAAACATTTCCTTCTCTTCTGGGTCTTTTTGTTTCAGCTTCTGGCTGCTCCATCTGTAGCTCCCTCTCTCCCACTCTCCTCTTTGATCTCCTGGGCTCCTTCACTCCATGTCTGCAGCTTTTCTCTATGTGTCTGCTACTTTTAGTCCTCCAATTCTAAAGGACTCCAGCAAGATGCTTCAAATTGTTACAGCTTACATTTAAGTCTCTATATTGGTTTTCACTGCATCATTCTTTCCCTTGCCACATGTTTAACCATGTAGACTACAACTTACTAAATACACCATGACCATTTAACTAGAGTCATTGAACATTCTTCTCCTTTTGACTTCAGTTTGCCAATTTCTATGAGCCCTTTGGACTGTACATTCATTTCATTGGCTCCAAGACAGAAAATGTTCCTAATTCCTTCCTCATCCTAGCCCAGCCTCTGTGTGTTATCAGTCCTATTGATCTAATTTGCTTCTTATACAATGTTATGTTAAACATATTACACTTTATTGAAATCACATGCATTACTATTTTTCTTCCACTAAATGATATGTTTAATATGGAATGGATTTTGTTTAATTCATTATGTCCCTCCTACAACTATTGCTATGCCTAGAACAGTATTTGCTGAAATCATGTAATTTTCTTTTCAACTTGCAACAGAGATATTTAAAGTAGATTAAATGGAACATCATCATAAGTGTGCATTGGTTTATTTGTTGCTGTTGTTTGAGCACCAACTCTTTATATTCTTTATTTAATTGGTAATTGAGGAAGTGACCAAATACATATATTAGGCCAAGTTCAATATTAATATGAAAAATGAAAATGAAAATTAATAAGTGAGTTGTTGTAGAAATATAGTCATTTACCATCTTTGAACATTCGTGGACTTATTTTTGAAAGAATGGAGGATGAAATAAACAATCCTCAAAGTACATTAAAACTATCAATTTACTTTCATTTAGTGTCTCCTTTACTGCCTTTATACAATAGGGACTTCATTTAATTTATGCTAAGACCCTGCCACTTATAGGTGTTTCTATTTCTCACTTGTAAGAGAAAAACAAATTTATGCTTTCAACTAATATTTTTATAGGGGAATTTTGTACTTCTGGATTATATTTTTAAATTTTTACCAATTGATTTGCAATTTAGTTGATAATAAGACATCATTTAATATGAGAGGAGATCCAAGATGGCAGAGCAGACAAGGCAGGCTAAGCTCCTCCTCCATAAATTGTGGGAAGGTAGGTAGACTTACTTGAGAGAAGGGAGCATGCAGGACAATGGGGGCAATTGGAGAGAGAAGCTAGATAGGTGTTATTCAATGGGGTAGTGGAGAGGGAAGCAGAGTAATTTATTTGGCTTGAAGACCACTGCTCAATCATCTCTGAGTGTGAGGAAGAAACCCAGGGACCAGGTTTCCAATGGACAGCAGGCTCCTGAGGTGGGGAAACTGTGGAGCATACAGGTGTGGGGAGTGGCACCCAGCCAGTTCAGGGAGCTAGAGAAGTGGGGAGAAGGGGATATAGGGCTGGTGGATGAGTCTTGAGCCAGTTCCGAAAAAGAAGAAACACCAGCCTGTGCTGAAGATCAAGGAAGAAGTAAAGGGGAAGCTAATCAGGTGAGCTGTCACACCACCTTCCCTGGATGAGAGAGGAATTTGGTAAGTGAGGGGGTGGCTGGCAAGTGCCCAACAGCCCCGGTGAGAGAGGAGCTAGAAGTTGAATTATGGAAGCTATCAGATGTGCAACCATCCTCAGGGAAATGGGGAAAGGGAGAGGCAAAAGGTGAGGTGTTGAGTGCCCAACAGCCCAGAATAGAAGGGAGCCAGGGTCATGCACTGAGTTATCAGACACCCAACCAGTTCCCCGGGGGAGGGTCATTTCTGGTACAAGGATCCTCGTGACAGAAAATTTAGACTGAGTTTTTTTATTTGTTTGTTTCTTTTTATTAATTATTCTTTTTTTATTTCTCTTCATGCAGGTACCTTACTTGCAGAGGACAGGGTACAGGATGATTGATTGCTGAGCACTGGTAGTATGAGAGGGTTGCTAGTGGCCACAGAGGGAGGCAAGTTTTTTTTAAATTTTCACCATTTTTTCTTATTTCTTTTTCTCCCTATTTTCCTTTTTTATTTATTTTTAAAGAAGTTTTGGATTACGTAAAAGTTACATCAAAATATAAAGGGTTCCCGTATTCCCCAACCCTCCCCTCAGGTTTTCCCCTATTAAAACTGTCTTTCATTAGGGAGGTACTTTTCTTATAATTGATAAACAAATAGTGAAGCATTGCTACTCTCTATGGTCTATAGTTTAAATTATGATTTACACTTTGCATCACACAATGTTATAGGTTTTGACAAAATGTATTATGGCCTGTATCCATTATTGCAATATCATGCAGAACAATTCTAAAGAAAGAAAAATACCCATGTTACACCTATTTTCTCCTTTCCCATTCCTCAGAATCTCTGGTAACCACTGTCTTTATAACAATGTTACAAGTTATTCTATTACAAGAAAAATAATAATTATACTTTGTTCCATAATTTCATTGTCCTCTTATGTTTGTTCATTCCTCTGTCTTGAGGATTTTGGGATTGTGAGGCCAACTCTGCTTCCAACTAAGAGGGGGCCTAGATCCCATGAGTCAGATGGATGGACCTCTCCTGCTCAGAGTTATAAATAATCTCTGTTTTCTGGAATGGATATTTTCCATCATCATTCTTTTGTTATTTGTCCTGGGCAAGTCTCATGAACTGGAGAGTAGGTGTTCGCTGCAACTCTGCTGAGATTAAGGGTTTAAGTAGCATAGGAATAGCCAAAAGATTGAAGACTCTGGGACATATATTTAAGTGGTACCATGCTTATTATAGGTTCAAATAAAACGGGCAAAAGAACCATGTATAGGAAAATTATGAGTGAGTCTAACTCTGCTACATTGGGGACATAGGTTATCATATATTCCAAGGTAAGCCCTACAGACTGGGTGCTGATTTGCTGGGGTTGAATGCCCTGCTTATACTGTCCAGACATCTCTAGAGCCTTCAGACTTGAGGCATGTTTACTATGGAAGTCAGAGAGATCTTCCAAAGACATACATACGTGCAGCCTATGGAATGAAATCCTGACTCATGTTTGAAATCTCTTAGCCATAAAAACTCATTTGTATTTACTACTTCCCCATTTATTCAAGGTCTTTTTCCAAATGCATTGCTATCTGACACTTGGCAGTACTCAGTCTTTGTCAGAGAAGCCCATCCCCAGGCATCATGCCCCATGCCAGTGGAAAGGCAGTGAGCTTTTATGCTTAGTTTGGCTTAGACTGAGGCCACATATGAGTAACGAGGAGATGTTCAGTAGGTAACTCTTAGGCAAAAATATGACAAGGCTAAGTTTCAATTTTATAACAAAAAGGCTCATAACTATAAGCATTAATAAGATATTATTAATAAGATTAATAAGATATTATTAAATGACCATTCTTAGAATGCACAAGCAGGACTAGGATAAAATTTGTGTTTTGGGCATTATGAATCCATAAATCAGGGAAATCACCTAGTTTGGACATACTAAGCCTACTGTGACCTAAAGCATAACAGTAATAGCTAGCATTTGCATGGTCTTAATACCCACCAGCCTTTCATTTTTCTGTGTTTACATGTGTTAGATTATTTCATACTAATACTAAAATCTATGTGAGGGATAGAGTCCTCTATATTTTCAGATGGGTAAAGTGAGGCATGGAGAGGTCAAATGAAACATCCAAGAACACATGGTTAATAAAGGATGACACTGAGACTTAAACACAGGACCTAGGCTAGAGTCATTGAAACTGCCACTTACCAACTCTCATGGAACTGCCACATATTAACCCACTTTTCAGAGTAGGCACTCCCTTACTGGTCTGTAGAAAGTTTTAAGTTTCTACTTCAGTTTTGTTCAAATGCCCACCTCCTCATGTTTATTCATGGGAGGCTTGTTACATAGTGAGATATGTTACTGTTTCTTCTCCCCCTTGCAGCACCTACCAAAATCTGAATATTTCTATCCAGGGAGCATGCTAGGCTTCCATTTTAAGGTGAAGCATAACCACCTCAGTCAGATGAGAGGTTTGGGAGAAAGAAATATCTCATCACATTTAGTTATCAATCTCTGTACTTTTTTTTCTCTCCCACAACTGACAGCAACTTTTTTTGAGGACAGGGAAAGGTTTCAATTCATTTTTCTTTTACAATCTCACTCCTCTCACCAAAATATGCTTCTTTGACTGATGCCATGTTTTTCTTGTTGCCACGTTTAGATTCAAACTGAGCCCAGGGAACTGAGCTATGTCAGTGATGATGTCACACAAAGGTGACTGGAAACCTTGGTGCTCACTCAGCTCCCAACTTCTCCTCTGTGAAGTTGGTAATCTCAGACCTCCCTGTGGGAGAGTGATTTCAGCTGTAAACTGACAGAGATTCAGGGCTAAATCAGAGTCGACACCTCAGGAAATATTGGGACAGCACTTACAACTAGGACAAGTGGTACAATCTTTCAGAAACTGTTCTTTTTGGTTCACATTCACCTAGATAAGATGAAACAACAATCTGGGAAGAAGAAACATTTCTCTAAAACTTTAGGTGAGGATGGAAGAAAAATTGACTGATGGGAGCTGGACAATGAGGGGTCTGATTCTCCCTGTCTAGATTTCCCATGATTTCTCTGGGACCTGATTTATCCGGGGCCAGAACAAAAATGAAGGAGTTGAGGTAAGGGGGTAAAGCTTACTGAAGCATTTGCTGAGAAAGTACTTTATGTTACTTAGTAGAAAATTAACAAAATATCTCAATATGAAAGAATAAATGAATAAAGGACAGAGCAAATACAGGAATTCTGAGTCTGAGAGGTTTCCAGAATTGGCTCAGAAAATTTATCCAATTATGCATTCCAAGATCTAAGTGTTTGTGTAGATAAAAAGGGAAGAATTGGGCAATTGGGGCAGAAGAGTGTGGACAGGTGAACTGTGTATTTAGAAAGATTTTTACTTCAGTGTAATTGTTATTATATTTTCTAATGAGATTGTATTTTTTGAGAATATTAGGAAAGCAATACAATTGAGATCATCTAATAAAGGCATGGTAATAGGACCTTCTTTTCAGGAAAAAACAGTTTTTACATTAAAGTGTTACTTGTTTAAACATGCCAAAAAGAAGAGGTGTAACTGTGAGGACTAATGTATATTATAGGAGTTAATATCTTTCTTTAAACATAATTTCTTTTCCATAAGCCTTCCCTTACAGAAATTTGGAAACACATTAAAAAGAGGTGACCATTTCTCATATTTCAGTGTTTATATTCTGAATTTGCAAAGAAAATCACTTTCATAAAATGCTTCTTTAAGAAGTAACATACTATTAGGAAGGTTCAAGCATATGAAGTGATTTCAATGTTATAAATGAAAAAATCATTTAGAATTCAAAATTAGACGCAAAAATTTGTGTGTGTGTGTGTTTGTGTGTGTGTGTGTGAATCTATAGTTGTAAACATAAAATCCCAATATTTATTCTAGTGTTTTAAAAGAATACAAATGTTTGCTATTTGGAGAGACTATCAAAGGCTCCAAGCTCCAGACCCAATAAGATTCCAAGGGTATCAGAGATATCTTCTTCAACTTCAACTGAGAAGACCATTACTTCATTGACCTATGGGTCTGCTTCAGAGCTTCAATGGTCAGGTGCAAATATTTTATCTGAGTGCACAGAGTAAACGGTGCAGCTCATGAGAGACAAACCAAAACCACATATTCACCAGTTGAAAAAAATACCCCGGATCTTTGAGGCAGAGCTCTCCCAAGAGAGCAACATTGGCTTTCTCCCCAGTCCAATCAACACGAAGTGCATGCTCAGCTCCTGAAATCATTTCCAGGAGGATCCTGAAACTTGAATCTGTGAGCCCACTGTAAAGGTGGAGGAGGATGAGAGGCCTCATGATGTGACCCCAGACTGGCTGGTCACCAGGCAGCATGGCTTTCATTGTGTGGCTTGTTAACTTATGTTCCCCTCCATTAGGCATTACTTGACACATGTAGAGCATGAAGTGAGGGAAGGATTCACCTGTAACATCGTCTATTAAGAGATGCTGGAGAGGCAGAGGTCCCGCTGAGAACAGCGCCATCACAGATTGCCACCATTTGGTCCAGCAAATCCTAAAGACCAGCTTGAATAAGGAAATGAAAGAGAGGGAAAAAATCTTTCACTGCTCACAGGAAAAGTTAGAAATGCAGAAACAGGAGCTCATCAGGCCACAGCAAGAGCTGTCAAAGGCTGCAGAGGCAGGATGGCTGGCAGAAGAAACTGTAAGCAGAACATTCTCCAGGACAGAGGGTCAGGTGCTTAAAGACTTTCAGGAAGACACCTTGACTTGGAAAGAGCAGGGTGCTTGTGCTGAGAAGTGGGAAGCATTCTGTGAAGACATCTCTTCAGGGTACTTCAATACATCTCCTCTTTAAGAAGCAGGATTCCATCGACTACAGCCCCTAGCTTACCCCAGCCCCATGGGTCTCTCCCCCTAGTTCCTTGGATATTCCAACCCAACTTCCTCAACATGCTTGCCCTCACATTCCAGTACCTTCAACCATTATATCGCCATCCACTCCCAAACTACCTCCTTCCTCCTTATCATGTGTTTTGCCCATATTGAGCACCACCTTACCACACTCAACTCCCTTTCTCTGCTGATAACCTATCTTCCCAACTCTAACTCTGTGAGTCTGTCAAGATGCTTAAGTCATATCAGTGAGATCATGCAATATTTGTCCTTTAGGGACTGTCTTACTTCACTCAACATCAGGTCTTCAAGATTTATTCATCCATGTTTTCATGTGTGTCACTATTTCATTCTTTCTTACAACATAATAATATTCCATTGTATGTATATATCACATTTTGATTATCCATTCTTCTGTTGATGGATCTTGAGTAGCTTCCAACTTTTGGAAATAGTGAATAATGCCACTATGAGCTTTGGTATACATATATCTGTTTGTGTCCCTGCTTTCAATTCTTCTGGGTATATTGCTAGTAGTGGGATTGCTGGATAATATGACAATTCTATAGTTAGCACCCTAGGAATCACCAAAGAGTCCTCCACAATAGTTGCAACTTTCTACATACTGAACAGTGTGAATGAAGTTTCCCTTATCTCTACATCCTCTCCAACACTTGCAGTTCTCTGTCTATTTTTAAATAGCTCCCAGTCTAATAGTGATAAGATGATATCTCATTGTGGGGTTAATTTGCATTTCTCTAATAGTGAGTGATGTGGAACATCTGTTCATAAGCTTTTAAGCCATTTTTATTTTCTCTTTGGAAAAGCATCATTCAAATCTCTTGCCCTTTTTTGAAATAGGTTGTTTGTCTTTTTATTTTCAAGGGGTAGAATTTCTTTACTTATCCTGGATATAAGTCCCTTATCAGATAAGTGGTTAACAAATATTTCTCCAATTGAATAGGCTGCTTTTGTGCTTTCTTGACAAACTACTTTGAAGCACAAAAGTTTTAATTTTACAAATTCCATTTATGTGTTTTTTTTTTTATTTTTTGCACTTTGGGTGTAATGTTTATGATGACATTTCCTACTACATGACCTTGTAGATTCTTCCCTACTCTATCTCCTTGGATTTTTATGCTATTAGCTTTTATATTCATGTTTTTGATCCAGGTTGAATTAATTTTTGCATAGGGCAGGGAATGGTGATCCTCTCTCATTCTTTTGGATATGCATATCCAATTCTACCAGCACCAATTGATTAAGAGGTCATTCTCTCCCCAGAGAATTGTATTTGTGGCCTTGTGGAATATCAGCTAACAATATATGTAAGGATCCATTGGTCAGGATGTCTACCATTTTGCCAATACCATGCAATTTTGCCCCCTGTATCTTTGTACTGTGCTGTAGAGTTAGGTTGACTGATCCTCCAATTTTGTGTTTCTTCTTCATAAAGTTTTTGGCTATTAAGTCACCTTGCCATTCCAAATAAGTTTCATAATGGGCTTTTTCAATTCAGTAAAAAATACCTTTGTAAATTTTACTGGGATTGTGTTAAAATCGGTAAATCAATTTGGATAGGAGAGGCATCTTAAAACTATTTAGTGTTTCAGTCCATGAAGATGGGATATTCTTCCATTAATTTAGATCTTCTTTACTTTCCTTTAACAATGCTGTGTAGTTTTCAGTGTCCAAGTACTTTTCATCTCTAAGTTTTTCCTAGATATTTCATTCTTTTATTGCTTTGTAAATAGAAATTTTTTCTTGATTTCCTCCTCAGATTGCTCATTATCAGTGTACAGAAATGCTAATTATTGTTTATTTTATATCCTGACATTTTCCTGAACTAGTATAACAGCTCTAAAAACTTTGTTGTATATTTTTTGGGTTTCTACATATAGGATCATGTCATCTGTAGATAGTAAAATTTACTTCTTCCCTTCTAACTTGAATGTATTTTATTTCATTTTCTTGCCTAAGTGCTTGAGCTAGTGCTTCTAACACAATGTTAAATAAGAGCAGTGTCAGTAGACACCCTTGTCTTGTTCCAGATCTTGGAGGGAAAGCTTTTAACATTTAACCATTGAGTATTGTTTTCTGTAGGTTTTTTCACACATATTCTTTATCATGTTGAGGAAATTTCATTCTTTCCTGTCTTTCAAACTTTTTTTATCAAGAAAGGATGCAGTACCTAGTCAAATTTTTTTTCTGTATCATTTGATTTTGGGGGGGACTCTTAATGTGGTGTATTGCGTTGATTTATTTTCTTTTGTTGAAACATCCTTGTATACCAGAGATAAAACTCACTTGATCAGGGTGTATAATTCATTTGATATGTTATTGAAAATGATTAGCAAATAATTTGTTGAGTATTTTACCATCCAGGTTCATTAGAGAGATTTGTCTGTAGTTTTCTTTTCTTGTGGCGTCTTTATATGGCTGCAGTACTAGGGTGATATTTGCAGAATAGAGTAAGTTAGGTACTATTTCCACCACTTCTATTTTTTGGAAGAAGTTAAGCAGGACTGATAGGAGTTCTTTTCAGTATGATTGGTAGAATTCACGTTGAAGCCATCCGGTCCTAGGTATTTTGGGGGGGTGTTGGATGTTTTGCATGACTAATTCTATTTCTTGGTTTGTGATTGGTCTGTTGAGTTCATCAATTTTTTCTTTTGTCAGTGTAGATTACTTATGTGTTTCTAGAAATTTGTCCATCTCATATAAATTATCCATCTTGTTGGCATACATATTTTCAAAATTTCCTCTTACAATACACTTTATTTCTATGGGAACAGTGGTGATATCCCCTCTCTCTGTTTATATGTACTGGCATCTCTGTATTTTTTTCTTTGTTAGTCTAGCTAAAGGTTAGTTAATTTGGTTAATCTTTTCAAAGAATCAATTATTGGTTGTTCTTTTTCTAGTTCCTCAATAGTTGCATTTAGGTCTCTGATTTTAGCTCTACCTTCTTTTTTAATACATGCATCTATAGCTATAACTTTCCCTCTCAGCACTTCATTAGCTGCATCCTATTGGTTTTCATAGGTTGTGTTATCATTTTCATTCATTTCAAGGTTATTATTGATTTCTTTTGCAATTTCCTCCTTAACTCACTGATTGTTTAAGAATGAGTCATTTAATTTCCATATCTTTGTGGCTAATCTGCTTCTCTGCCCCTTACTGATTTCCAACTTCATTCCATTGTGGTCAGAATAATTACTTCATATAATTTCAATCTTTCTATTCTCATTATGACATTTTCTGTGACCTAGCATGTGATGTATCCTAGAAACTTGTCCACGTGCATTAGAGAAGAAAGTGTATTCTGTAATTGGATGTAATGTTTTGTGTATATCTCTTAGGTCTAGATCCTCTAATGTATTTTTCAAGGTCTCTGATTCTTTATTAACCCTCTTGAAGATTTTCTATATAAGGTTGATAATGATGTATGAGTGTCGACCACTATAATTGTAAAGTAATTTATTTGTCCTCTTAGTATTTCCATTGTTTGACCCATGTATTTTGGTTAGTTGTATAAATATTTAGGATTGTTCTTTCTTGTTGATGCATTATCACTTTTATTAATATATAATGTCCTTCTTTGTGTCTTACAATAATTTTCCATTTTAAGTATATTTTGTCTGATATTAGTATAGCCACTCCCACCCTTTTCCGGTTATTTTTTGCATGTAAAATCATTTTTCAATCTATCACTTGTAACTTCCTTAATTACCTGGATCTAAGACGAGTTTCTTGTAGAAATTTATTATTAAATAATACTAAATGTTAATATTATTACTCTCAAGGCAGCACTTGCACTAGCCATTTTTTCTTAAAGTTTTATATGTCTTTTTAAAATCATTTTATCCTTTTTCTTGTTGCTATTAACAATTTTCCTTTCTACACTCTCCAATGTCATTTCTACTGGTTTCTTTCTTTTATCCTGTAGCACTCACTTTAATATTTCTTGAAAGCCAGGTCTCTTATTGACAAACTCTCTTAAATTCTGTTTATCTATGTATATTTTGAACTCTTCCTCATTTATGAAATCCAGCTTTGGTGGATACAGAGTTTTGGTTGGGAATTTTTCATTTTCTTTCAGCACCTTAAACATGCCATACCATTGTTTTCTAGCCTCCATGATACCCAATCATTTCAGGCAGGGAATGTGACCTTGAACACAAGAAATTATATCCATGCAACATATTTTCAGGTAGGCCTCATCTGCCTTCTTGTCAATGGTAAATTTCATGTGTATGAACCCAGGTTATACAAATAAAGACTTAGGAATGGAGTAAAGCCAAGAATTCAGAACAATCACCAGGCTGAAATTAAAGGTGTGATTAAACATTCTCCCAGCAAAAATTTTGGAAATTTTAATTTTAAGGAATAATTAATTTGTCCTCAAAATTATAAAATGAGAACTTATAAAAGAATCATTCAAAAATCATGGCCATATCCTTGGTCTTTCAAATATAAGAAAGTCTTACAAAGTAATTAAATAGTTATGAAGTTGAGAAGACAAAAGATAGAATCTGTTCAAGAGAATAACATACCATGTTAATGCAACATGTGAAAATTTTTATTTAGAGACTGACTGAATGATTAATCCAAAATCCCTACATAGAGAAAGAAATTAAAGAATAATTTTGAGCAAACTTTAGCTGTCTCTTCTCCTTCCAACATCAAAGTTCTTGCACTCTGCAGGAGCTACTAGAATGTAATGTCTTGGGAGAAGATTTCATTCATAGCCCCACAATGATTGAATATGTGTTATCTCATATGAAAAAGAAACCCTATATCAGAGAATAATTTCAGCAAGTCCCCTGTGACCAGTTATCATTTAATCAGTGTAATCAAATCCACACTAGAAATAAATTATATAACTTCCGTCAATGTGGGAAAGCATTCAGAAAATGTTCTGTGTTTAGGCCACATGTGAGAACTCTCACGGAAGAAAAAAATACAGATGTCAAATATGTGGGAAAACTTTCAGAAAATCTCTCAACATTAGACAACATGAAAGATTTCACTCTGGAGAGAATCCACACAAACAACATGCATGTAGTAAAGTCTTTAGACAAAGGTCTTCCTTTAGACAACATTAGAAAGCTCACACTGTAGAGAAACAATACAAATGTTATGTGTGTGCAAAAGTATTTAGACAAAGTTCTTCCCTTAGATAACATGAGAACCTTCACATTGGAGAAAAACCATACAAATGTCATGTATATGGGATAGACCTCATTAAATCTTCTGTGGTTAGACAATATGAGAACACTCACACTGGAGAGTAAACTTCTGAAGGCCATCTTTGTGGGAAACCTTCAGTCAGAGCACCAACTTTAGAAAATATGAAAAAATCACACTGGAAAGAAGCCATACAAATGTTATATAGTTGAGAAATTCTTCAACAAATCTGTGCTTAGGCAACATGAGAACACTCACACCGGAGAAAAACCTTGTGAATACAGTCTATAAGGGAAATCCTTCAGTTAGCATTTTAACCTCAGGCAACATGAGAAATGCACACTTGAGAGAAACCTGAATGCCATCTATATGGAGAGTTTTCTGTCAGAGTTCTAACATTAGAACATATGAGAGAACTCACAACATAAATGTAATGAATATGGAATAGACTTCATCCATAGATTATATATATATATATATGTATTTTTTTAAGATATATTTATTTATTTATTTAGCCCGCCCTTGCTGCCGGTGCTTGCTGTGCCCATTCGCTGTGTGTTTTCTCCATGTCTGCTTATCTCCCCCTTGCTGTGAGGTCCCGCTGCATCAGCCCATCGCGCCTTGTGGGCTGGTCTGCCCTCACATGGAGTTCCTGGGAAGCGAACCCGGGCCTCACATATGGTAAAAGGGGGCTCTATCAATTGAGCCACACCCTCTTCCTGTTGTGAGGTCTTGCTGCACCAGCCCACCAGGCCGCGCGGGCCGGCCTGCCCTCACAAGGAGGCCCCGGGAAGCGAACCCGGGGCCTCCCATATGGTAAATAGGAGCTCTATCAACTGAGCCAAACCCGCTTCCCTATAGATTATATTTTAAACAAATGAGAAAACCCACACAGGAGTATAATTCTGTGTCAATGTAGTCTATGATAAATATTTTTATTTGTAATTTAGGCATGAATGAATTACATTTGGAAGAACACGATGTCTATATTCACTTGGAGGACATTAATGATGAGCTTCAGCCTAAGTGCACAGAAGATAAACACAGGTTAGTAATAACTCCGACAACAGAAAATCAGACAGGAAAGTCTTTAACAAGAGCGGAAGACCCTAGAGGAGCAGCAGATAATTTTTGCTGGAGTAAATATTCAATTAAATAAATATGAAATGCACTTTTCCTATATCTCAGTGAAATGAATGGAGGGAAGTCTTTAGTGATTTCAAATTTCTTCATCAGCATGAACATTTTCATATTGAAAAAAAGACAATCCTAAAACAAAAGTGAATGAATATTCAGATAGTGTTCACATCAGAAATATCAGACAGGGGAAAAAACATTAACAAATCATGGTTTTCCACACTATTCAGAATTTTGCCTAATTATTTTTCATTGAAAGATAATTAAGATAATGTAAGATTGTGAAGTGATCTGGTTATGTTGCATGAAGAACTTTGTAACAATTTGTGGGACGAATATGAAAATTTTCTTCACATCAATACTTGCAAAATTATGTGAAGTAAAAGCTGTTGCTGTAATATCTGTAACATGATTCAGATTCTGTTTTTCATACAACACTAAATTTTAATGGCAGGGGTGAATCAGAAAATAACATTGAATATTAACTAAATGATGGACTATACAAAATGATGTGATGGAACTCTCATATATGCTTAATATGTATGCACATAGCAGTAATTAATGGAATATGAAAAAGTAGATAAATTAATAATGTCTGTTGGTACATAAGTTTTCACATTTAAATGTTGTTATTGCTATTTTAAGTTAAATAGGATGTAAATTAATTTAAATATGAGAAAGAGAATGTTTTCAGACGTGGAATAGTATGAATATCTGGGAATGAAAACTTTGCTCAATCCTTCATGAGGAAATGTGATATTCACTACAATTAAAATTAGTTGCTATGTGACGGGGCAAAAAAATCAGAGAAATCTCAGGGGATGAGGAGGTGGAACATCAGTGCAGATATGAGGTAGT